>JAVFBZ010174936.1:0-15997 GCA_032466195.1 Katharina tunicata | reverse complement strand
CGAATACGCCTCCGCTGCCGTCGGTCCATAGCGAGAACATTACCACATACTTGTACCAACTTTAACTGTGCTACCCCTAAAAGTTACAGAGTTATCCCGCTTTGTATTAAAGAGATAATTCGATTCATATTTCGCCTATGCGTTTCTTTTTTGACAGAATATATATACAATGCAGTGTTTAATTCAGTTCCAACGAGAAAATGAAAGTTTATCTACCCAGAGTCACTTATTTTGTTGGTTTAATTCCACTGTAGCGGCAAATACTATATAGCGGAATTGGCTTAAAGCATGAAACGTAACAAAATAAAGGGCATAGTCTATATGATTGTATAATAGAAAATAAAAATTATTAAAGCAAAAGACAAATATATGATACCTGTGTAGCGTTATGCTGAAAATGTTCATAAAACTCTAACAAATGGATGAAAGCAACAATAAAAGACCGATGAGATGTGGGTATTGAATTTTATTGAAAACTTCACAAAAAGAAGAGTTTTCTAATTTTTCTGCCGTTGCGCTGTCAAGAAATATAAATTTTCCAAGATAAATTATGTTCCTCAAGCCTTCGTTTCATCCGAATTTAGTTCCTTCCAGCTGTTGTTTAATACACAGATTATGGTTATACACAAATTAATACAAATATCATGGTAAGCAAAGTAGTTGTATTTAAAATATATTAAATTATCTTGGGAAGGTATCTATACTTTAGGCTGTTTTATCAGAATATACTAATTAATTTGATTTTCGGCTTAAGAATACAGTTTTTAAAAACGTTGAAGCACTTTTGTGGAAATGGTGATCATGTTGAGTTGTATTAAATTATTTAATTTTTTATTTTGCTGGAAAGATGACGTAGGCCTACTCAGTTTCAGTTTGTTAGATCATTTATAACGGCCCTTATCTTGAAATCAATATTACAAAGTATTTGTCTTCAAACGGATTTCATTTTTACGTATTACGCATTTATTCGAATTCTTTTCAATAACAGCTGCAACGTTACCACTCACGGGATACTGTCTTTTTGTGTATAGCGTATGATTGTTTGGAACGGTCTATGATATCATACAAAACAGACATGCTGCTCTATGGATATTGTTTAATATGTTAAACTTCAAAGAGAGCAAAAGAAAATTAGCAGTAACATCAAGAAAAAACCCATCACATAAAACATAAAAAATCCAACAGTGTGTTAACTTACCCCTGATATTGTCTTAGTATCAATATTGCTGCTTTGCCGTTTGGTGACCATCCCGTCTGTGAGCAGAAACGTCTGAGTGCAGTCCTGATAATCATACTTCACTGACCAATCATAGCCCTCTCTGGAACAGTGGAATTCATATAGATCGACCTGACTTGTTTCCCTCACATCACATGATATTGTCTCGTTAAAAAACCATACTTTGGATCCTTCCAGCGGCATGTTTTCATCCAACTATTCGGTGAAGTTATAGAAGCAGGTACAATTCTAAGTTATTGGAAATTGTTGCAGGTTAAATACAGATTGACCAAGACGCATACTCGGTTCCAATTGTATACACGATTCACTAATATCTTCCCTCAAATTAATTTCCTGCATAGCATATATACCAAGTTAGTTAGTTATAAGGGGGAAATATAACAACATTTATAGATATCACTGTCGATCTAGAAAACATAAGACGGAAAATTGGCAGAGGCAACATAAATCTGGATATCACAAGCATTAATGAGCTTTTTCATCAGTCTGTATATGCATGGTCGTCAGGCTTAACCGCACTTGTCATCCAGCAGTGTTCGTGTTCCCGTCTGATGGAATCTCTCGTCTGGTGGTTTGTTGATTGTTCAACGATGGCTTTTATGCCCTTCTAATAACTCAAACAGGAATCGCGGGCCATGACACCTTCACTTTCATATATACGCCGTCTTGACATTGACTGTATTAGGTTTCCTCAATAGAACAATATGTATCAGTTACAATGGTTTTCGATCAACAATAATGTATAGCTCAGTCAGTAAATCAGCATTATAATTTGAACTTAAATAAAATGGCTGCGAATATAATGGTCGCAACATGTGTTTTGGTGTAATGTTAACTGAAGTGTTCATGCGGTAAATTTGTTGTTAAATAGCGTTTTTAATTTATTTCCTTTCATATGTAACTCCTTAAACAAAAAATCGCGGAATTAAATAATTATTTTTATCCATTACAATTTCCGGAATGTAGCCTATTACAGACAGACTGCCGTTAGGCCTGAAATAGAAACAGATCTTTATTTGATTCCTTCGAGTGGCTGTGCACGGGTATCGCAGGGTGTTTCTTCTGAGGTTACAGTAAAGTCGTCATATTTAAGGGAAATATTGTCATTCCTGGTTGACAATTATTCCTACTTTCGGTATATAGGCGGTCCACTCTGAGAGAAATGCTAATAATGTAATTCCGCATGAATTGGAAGGATTCATGTTTTATACAATATGAAAAACTTCTGTTTATAGTCAATTGTATAGGGCCCGTTATGTGCTATGTCACCATTGCGTCTTTACAGTTAGTCCGATTTTTAACTTGCTTGTTAACCTCGCAATTGTGACAAGAGCGGGGTGGCCTGCTGTTGCGACATTATCAGGTGCGATTGCCCTGCAATGTGGTCAGATATCTACAGTCTTCGGTGATGTCGCACATAGTATAATAACCTGCATGCTGGAACGGTTCCCACAGGATTTTAGGTTGGAAAGATATGGATATAGATCAAAGAAGTGAATGCGTGTTAGTAGATTTTATATAATTATGCCATGGATTCTTGAAACTATTTACATATACCCTAAATCACCTAAAATTTCAACCATAAAATTACAACTTTGGAAGCTATATGTAAATGACTCTAAAACAATATATGGCTGTCATATGACAATGTTGCCTTTGGGAGATTCAGGATTTTACAGAAAACGTTTTTTTGTTTGTTTACATGACATAATTCTTTCACAACTTGCGAAAAGATGACACTGCATGATATGTGCTGGAAATAATGCTAAACCACAATCCACAATGCGATTAACACCACGTTAAATTATGTTGTGCGTCGTTTTGTGTGTTGCCCTCATTTGAGTGATTCGAGGATTCCATCATAGTGTGGATATATCCATTTTCACTGTTAACGCTATATAAGTTAAGTAAGGAACAAGTTTGAATCAAGACATTTATAATAAAGATTAATTAAGTATCCAATAATATTTTTTTTGATATCAATAAATGACTTATTTATTCAGTGATACTGATAATTCATTTAGCGATAATTGTTGAATAAATGTAAATTTAATCATTCATATTAAACACCCTTCGACGTTCAGTAATAGCTGTTTGTAAATACGCATTTAAAGGCAACAGAGAATTTATAATTACGACATTATGGGGGGCCTTTGCGTCATATTGTCTGCTAATGTGGCAAAATATATACAGTGCTCCCTGCTAACTTTTTGTTTTTGAATTTTGCGACGTTAACGGGCAATTGCGACATTAGAAGGCGAGCAAAAAATCTGATTAAGCGTAAGTTGCTACATTAGCAGGCGTTGCGACATTAACGGGTTCTACAGTTCATCGTTCAAAAAATAAGAAAATACGTATTTACAATACCAGCTGAGGATATGATTCAAACAATATTATATAACAATATGTATTTGCGAACAGGAAATGCCTATATTAATGCATCTCTCAAGGATATGCCATGCAAAGCACCGGGGGGCTGATCACGCGGTGTTGTAGATAGTGTATAGTGTCAAAACATTTGTATAAAACGGTCCATTGATTCACTTCGGTGACGGACCCTGTATGTAATGACGAGGCATTTTGAAAATAGATGTGAACGTCATAGCGAGGCTGCTGAAGCATGACCTGATTAATCAACCTATGAACAAATCTAAATTCTTTCACGTGACTTGATTCTCTTGTTGCATTGGGCATTTCGGCCTATTGTTGTTTTCGAAAAAGTTATATTTTATTTCTTCATTTTCTCTGTTGTTACTTGCTCTATGTCGATTTTTATTGGCGCGGAATGCACTTGATGTCTTATAGGATCCGTTTAACTACATGCGATACAAATATTGCCTGCAGCGGTTAACATACCGCTAATGGACTAAAAAATGGCCTGTCGTTACACTAAAGCCGATCATCGGAGGTGACGGACGGTACCGGAGATAGGCGAAGTTGAACTAGAATGGTGTCAAAATGCATATGAGAAGAGATATCCCTACCATATGCAGGAATTAAATATTTCATGGCTTCCTTGCTTTAACACCGATACTTATCATATACAATAGAAACATAACTAAAGATAAGGCTTGCTATTAATGATTCATTAAAGGTTTTTACTCTCCTAGCTCTGTTGCAATTATAGGTCCACTGTATGGACCTAAACATAAAAATAATTACGTGTTTACGAAAATCTTTATCTGTAGTTAATATCGCCTGCTTATTGGATTCTGATAAGTCCGAATAGACTTAAAAAAGTTTCACGAAACACAAATAAGATCAACAGCCTTTTGCCTATTCAACGACTGAAATAATGTACCTTGGATTCGTTTGATTAGTGATCAAAGTGAAGTAGTTTTCGAGATCAGTGCATAAGTGAAGTAGTTTTCGCGATCAGTGCATAGAAGTCACAAATGACAGATTTCAGAGCTCCATTCCCTTATTTTGCGTCTATATATTGCCCCATTTAAAACGTCTAACTCACACTAAGTGCGCTAGCGGCGGTTTGTTCACTGTATGTCCTTTTGTTTGGCTATATATAGCTGATCAATTATTCCCCCGTTAACTGCCGTGTACGGTATTTATCGTGAAGGGCTTTCGGCTAGAATGGCGGTAGTTTACATGGATGTTGTAACCGTCCCTCTACATGTTGTCATACAATATTAACAAGGAGGATATAGATAGTGCTGAAAGCATTAACCTTCTCCAAGCAGAATATCAATCTCCTATCACGAGATGTGACGGGGACTGCCAGAATTCTCCCTTGTTTATACTGCCGGACTTCCGCCTTTATCATTTCAGAATTCATATTTCAGATTCCCTCGTCAATGATTGAGCAGAACAGAGCTTTAATAAAGCAAGGTTTGTGAAACAAAGAGGTAATAATGATGGGTATGTTCCTGTGATCCTGTGACACTGATTACTGTAGAAAGTGGGGCAATTTGCTCTAAACGTATGCAACCATTTCAAAGGAACGTGATCATTTTATTTTTATAGTTACGTTTCTTGAAATACAATATAAAAATTTTTAACTATTGCCTTCTTTGGGGCTGCACATTAGTCCGAGTGGCTCCGACCCGAGGGTTTTCTGAATATTTGATGCTGCCAGACGGCGAAAAACCATCAAAAGCTATCGTCGGAGCTCGTCAGACTAATTATATATGGCTTGTTTATAGTCTTAGTTTACGTGATGAACGGGAAAAAGTATTATCCTTGGAAATAATAAACTGATTCAATAACCACCTTATCCCTTGAACAAAGACGCAGAATAGTTTTATTTCTGTGACTAATTTCTTGTTCTGTGACTTTATTCTCTGGATTCAGTGTTCATCTAGTTATTGTGCCAAACAGTGATTTTAGCACGAATTAATTGAACGTTCACCATGGAAGTAAGATGATAAATGTCGACGAGAATATATTTGTGGATAGTCCAGAAGTGCATCAGATTTAGGATAAGGACATGCAAGCAACGAATTTGAGTGGACAAGGTCTCAGAGGCGCTAATATATGTTACGGAGTGGATATCTAAAATGAATTGGTCCCCTCCTTCAGTTACTTGGCAGGCTGTTGTAGAAATTTGCGTTACTATGAGGCTCTATCAGGCTCCTATTCACTGATTATACAGTCCAGTGCAGCACCCACGTCAGGATAGCACATACCACCGTGGAGAAATCTAGATGTGCTTTTAGAGAAGGAAATAATCACTTAACTATTCATCAATAAATAAATAAATTTCTGTTTGTCGAGAGAACCCAGACACTTAGAAAGCAACGAGCAGAACAATCAATTGGTAACAGTATTTTTTAACAACAAAAATATTACAAAATGCAAATTATATATATATATATTCATAGGTCATTAAAAAGTTTTTCTTCATGGAAGACATACTTATAGTTAACCAGAATAAGAAGCACTGACACATTAATAGGAGGAACTGATCCAATGTCCTTTTCCATCAATAATCCACAGAGTTGAATTTCCAGTCTCTAGTATTATAACCGTAGCTTTGGATCTTAATTTAGATAGAAGTGTTTACTTCATTAGAATTAACATCACGAAAAAACAAACTCATCCAATGTATTTTACTAGAAAAAACAATACAGCAACAGTAACAAATTAATACCAAGAATGGTAAAATTTGAAATCCAGAACAGAAATTTAGAACTCAAAACGCCTTAACATGAATAACTTCACAGAGTTAATTAAAGCCTACACATATACAAGAGTATGGTTTGAGGAAGATTATTAGCCTACATTAATTTATCTTCAGAAAGGATTAAGAACACCAACACGTAAGAGGAATAACAAAGATTAAAGAAAAAACATAAAAGTGCTTTTTACAGATTAATAAAAAACACTGATTCGAATTGTCATTCAATGTGGAAGTAACAGTGTCCAACTCTATTTCAGACTTATACACAGAATGGACTTTCCAGTCATTTGGACAAAAGTATAAACATTTAAAACAGACAGGGGAAGGGGCTTTATACAAAGATATCAGAGGTTCAATTAAGACAAATTTGGCGTGTTTGTATTAATTCTGCTTCTCTTCTTCACTGATGTTTATTGGACATTCCTGTATCACTATCAATTGGTAAGTGCATAACATCATTGGTTTAAAGGACTTTCTGGTATATTTATACCAAATGGGTTTATCTTCATCCAATACAATCTGATTCCATTCCATGCCAGGTCAGCTTATCAGTTTCATCAACTATTAACTTAATCAAATTAAGCGTGGCCCAGATTTGACAGCAACTTGACACATCCTCATTGAAAGATCCTGGCAGAATTCAGTAGTTTTTGTTACTTTTAAACTTTCAGTATACACAAAAATTTATTGGAAAATAAATGAACTAAAAATAAATGCAAGGATATGTCTTAAGTTATCTTCAAGATAAATTAATATGGTTTTGTGAAACAGACTATTTTTGATTGAGTCCTAGTTAATAGTTTTCTGACTACACTCCATTGTAGATATGAATCATGGGATTTGTAAAAGTGTCAAATTGCATAAAAATATAAATATTACTGTAGAGACACGAGAAACGAGTCTAGGTTATATTCTGTCTCATACTGTTTTTCATCCCACAACTCTCCAAGGTTTTCCAATAATGATTTCACCGTTTCTTTCCGGGGCTCGAGCATGGTACTCTCCCCTTGTTGACCTGCCCGCTCTCTCCGACTGTTTTTATCATCCAGGGTGAACAGTTCCAGTAATTGGTCTGTACCCATGGTTTTCAGACTTGAATTCTCCTGAGTAATAACTGTATTTGCTATTGATAACTTGAACTTCTGTAAACTAAAATCAAATCAGATATATAATCAATTAAGTGCAATAAAGTATGACAGCATGAATGTAATCAAGAAACACACTGCCCTTAAAAAGAGGGTTGGTTGTAAACCACAGAGAACCTAAGCCAAAGAATGATCTAAAATACTTCAACATTCAACTACATAGCAAGAAGTGTTTGCTGTCAAATATACATTTACAGGACAAAAACAGGACACACCAACAAATCGGCTTCCTGATGACCCTGAGGTCAGAGAGCACCAGGGCACGAGAGGCTCCCACCTCGTTAAATTTAAATTGACCAGGGACCAATCAGGGACATGCTGAAAATGAAGTAGATATCATCCAGGGAAGACAGACCTTTATTAGTATAGCAGAGTTTTCCCTCATTTTCTCTTCCTAATCAAGAACAGTACAGGTGAAAAGATACACTTACCCCATGATTTTCTCTTCTAATGTTCCTCTAGTGATTAACCTGTAGACATTGACAACCTTCTTCTGACCTATCCGATGAGCACGGTCCATTGCCTACATAATCAAATACAAGTAATTGTTTGTAATGAAAAGGGAAAGCATTTTTGAAACATCTTTTGCAAAATGAATTTTTGATTATGCTACGTCACTCAAATAGCAGCATGCCAGCACACCTGACAGAAAGGAAGAACTCCCACACTGGACAATCATGCGCACAAAACAGGTCAATATACATATCAGCTTTATGATGCCTTCATAGCTCAGAGCACCAGGGAACAGACGGCTCTTGCCAACCGCCACCTCAAAAGACTGTAGTTTATAAGAACAGTGATATTTAAAGCAGTAAAGAGACCTCAAAAAGGTCCATAGATTGGAACTTTTTTTACTGTTTTATCATGTTAGAGATGGTCAGTGGAACAACTGCAGCGACAATTCACATGTATTACCTGTAAATCTTTCATTGGATTCCAGTCGTGTTCCACAAAGATCACGGTATCTGCTCCAGTTAAATTCAACCCCAAACCTCCAACATGTGTGGTCAGCAGGAGTAAATCTATAGATGGGTCGTTGTTAAACCTGAGCATTTTGAAAGAAAGTACATTGTGAACAAGAGTTTTAGTAAACCCAAAATACGCCCTCGTGGGGTGCGATATAGGACCTTAATGAACATATGGTAACCATGGTAACTAAATACATGCCAAACTATGGTACGCTAAATGCCATCTTCTAAGGAAGTATGCAAAAACAGGGAAATCGATTTGGATACCAATCATACCATGGTATCCATGAATTTTTATTCAGCGTAAATGCTGAATCCGTAATAGCAAAAGGCCCAACTACAGTTGATGGTGAATATGGTCACCAAGTTTCATAAAGATAGGCGTTATAGTTTTTGAGTCCAACTTTGCAACCATAGAAATAAAAAAAATGAGAATTATTGGTGAATCCGTAATAACAAAATAGGTAAAATTAATGTGCCTACCAAGTTTCATAAAGATAAGCCTTATAGTTTTTGAGTTATGCTCCGGAAACAGATTGGGGCCATCCGGACGGACGGACGCTGGTCATACCATAAAATGTCTGATTTTCATCGGGCGTATAAAAATGATAAGCTAAACAGTAGTTTGATGGTTTATTTAAACTAGAAAAAAGAACATCAAACAATAATATTAAATTCACTTGAGATATTTTTAACTTTAAATGATAACCTGGATTGGTAAGTAATACTAATGGAAATACGGTGTAAATAACACAAAGTTAATACCTGTTAACAATACTGTGCCTGGAACCAGCTGGTACACTGCCATCCAATCGTAAATAAGTCACACTGCTCATGTGACTTCTGAAATATGGTATTAACAGAGAATTATAATACTGTAGATGACAATCCATGCATGTTTATCCTTAAACATGTTAAATATGATTTATATGAGGTCAGTTGGTGTGATACCCTGAGAACAGTAAAATTAAATACCATAAAAGTCTTGGTGTAGACCTCTTCCACTAAAGTTAATATCATCAACATATAGACTATTATTAGAGTACTCTCATTTCAGACTGATTGGGGTTTAACTCCGTACTTAAGACTATTTCACTCATATGATGGTGCGCCAGCACAATAGGCAAAAGAAACCACCCTAAACGACATTAGAATCACAGAAAACACCAAAATAAGAAAAAAAAGGACACCACAACAACTCAGCTTCTTGCCACATCTTGCAGAGCACTTAAAGGAGCGAAACCAAAAGATATACCTCAGGTCCTCAGTTTACTCATCAGAACGATTGACTGATAGGTGTTTAACGCCACATGTGCTCAAGCGTATTACATTTGTATGACATTAGTGTGTACCAAACAGTGTGCAGCCACTATAACACAACCAAATAATGGGAAGATAGTATTAATGGAAAGATAATGCTTCTCAATGGGCAAGTATGACAGTTTGAATGTAAGCTGGAAACATACCTCAAACTGGAAACATACTGCCCTTAATATGAAAATAAATGTCTTATGCCAGGTAAAAACAACTTTATCGGCAAGGGATCTAACAAGATTGATCAACTTACTTGAGGAGATCATTTTCCACAAGGTCTAACATACTCTTGAGTTGACAGAACAATAAGACTCTGTGTTGACTGACGACGGGTGTGTCGCTGGCAAACTGACTGGCTGAGGGGCAATTACTCACCCCTATACCACAATCCTGTAATAACTGCCTGTAATAGAAATGACAATTTTTGAATGGATATTATACATGTGGCTGATTTAGCGTTCAGTGTTCTGTACGTGGGTTTTCTGATTTCTACCCAGTTTTCTTCCCACAATAAAGCTGGCCAATGATCTGCAATGATATAGTCCTGTTGATCTAACATCGGAAAATAAACAATTGATTATTTTAATTCCTTCGAAATTAAACTGTTTATCAATACATGCAAATTCTAGATTAAAAAGTATTTGTTTGTTTGTTTGATTGGAGTTTTACGCCATACTCAATGTTATTTCACTTATATTACGGCATGCCAGCCCAATCTGTGAAGGAAACCACAATAATGACGCTGGCAACATGCAAGACCGTACAAAACATGTAGAAAACATTTACATAACACTAACAAAGCAGGACACCACAAACAAATCAGCATCCTGTGCCCCTTTATAGCTCAGAGCACCAGGGCACAGGAGGTTCCAACCCAACCACCAGCAGATTACTGTGACTAAAACACTATATTTTTTAAGGCTGGAAATCCTATATTGAGGTGTCCAGTAAAAGATGTTAACATGGCTTTACTGGAATGCAGTCAGAACAAATGATCAACTAGCCCTGGTTGAACTAACTTTAGAGCGTTGAGTTTAGGAGCATTCTGTAGATCATGTAGAGGGGTCCCCTGTTGTTTGAGCTGATCAGTGATCTGCTGGAATTTTGGATGTTGTTTGGTCAGAACTAGGGCTGGATGATTACACACTTTACGTAGGTATTGTAAAGCCTGTAAATGAGAAATAAGTAACATATAATCACATTACAAAGTCTGATAAACGTAGAGATAACAAGTGCTACAGTGAGCCTTAGGCTCACTCTGGTATAATCCATAAATATGTTAAGAAATATACATCTTACATGGAAAATATACAGATCGACATGATAGATCAGAGAAACCAAGAGTGATAGTCACGACACACCCTTATGAAATTTATCAAAATCCGTAAAGATGTTAAGATGTTAAGATATGGTCCGGAATAGATATGGACAAACAATGGACTATTTTTGGAGATAGTCACGACCTTGTTTTGTGTTGATAAGTGTTTAACGTCATGATCAAAGGTATTTCTCTTATATGATGGCAGAGTATTCCAACAGAAGACAGCTGCTCTAACACAACCAAGAAATGTGAAGTGTTATCGCTGTTGGAAAGATAATGTTCCTCCAGTGCTAAGTATAACAGCATGAATATAATCTGGAAACATACTGCCCTTAGCCAAAGAAGCCGACCTCGAGTGATAGGCGCGACACACCCTTATGTCATGCGTAATAATAATGTAAAGTATTATCAAAATCAACTCAACCATAGCTCTAAAAACTGGATGTGAAATTCAGCTTAACTTTTTATCGAGAAAGCCTCTGAAAGAAAGTTGTCGGTCATCAAACCAATTAACACAGGAAGGCCATAGCTACACATAAACTTTAGAAGGTTAAGTTTGTATGAACAAATTGACATACTGGTACATGAGAAAATCAGAGAAAAGTGACAGTGCTGTTTTGGTCTCAACCTTTCAAAATTGTTAATTCCTCCATTAGTTTTTCAGACCCAAAAAAAACTTAAAGCCAACCCAACCCACACAATAGTATGGGACAATATCAAAACATTAAAACCAAACATAACCCACTTAACTACCAGGTAGCTAATAGAGGCCATCCAAATCCGTAGATTGAAACCCTAGATGAACCGTGACCAAGGTTTCTTCATTTACATTGCCCACATAGAATTAATCACCACAGCTAACCATTAGGCCACACAATAATTGTAAAGGAATGCTATTGTTTTGATTTTTTTGTTTTAACTTGTTTCCAAGCCCATTGTTGATTCTCACCTAAGTTATTGTTTTGACTCAAATGTATGATCAGAACGCTTGATAACAGTGTTAGTACCTACACCAAACGTCATACTCATAATAAAAAAATAAGTTGTCATCCATATCTTAGGTTCTAATATATATTATCTTATTTTCTTTCAAAATAAGAAAAACATTTAATGCGGCCCTTCCTGGCTCACAATTTATTTAACATCCTAGAACCATTAATATTTAACATCCTAGAACCATTAATATTTAACATCCTAGAACCATTAATATTTAACATCTTAGAACCTTTAATATTTTTAGTGTATTCCTGTTAGCTTTAAATCTGTCTTGTTTTTACTTCAGAGTGGAGGTACGCATTGGTTCACCCCTACAAAATTATAAATATATTATGTGCCACCATTCTTTACCTGGAATATGTGAGTTCCCTGTACTTTAGTCTGTGTGTCTTCATCGGATAGGGTTAATACTGAATCTTCAACACCTTGTCTCGCCCGGGAACGTGCAAAGTCCTCATATAACTGTACCTAAACACAAAAAAGTCTTCAAATAACTGTACCTTAACATAGAGTAAAGTATTCAAATAACTGTACCTAAAATAAAGTATTAAAAGGACTGTTTCAAGATAGAACACAATTTTAAACAAATAACTATCCCATTAAGTGTTCATGTTTATGTAGCCAAAGACACAATACTAAATTTGCACAAAAATACCCTTTAAATAGTAAACCTTCAAAAAGACATTTAAGCTAATACATCAGTGTAGCATTTGTATTGTAAAGAAGAAGTGAAGAAAAACAAAATTCAGGTAAAGACATAGACTCACAGAGAGGTAAATTGAAGCAGAAATTATGAATCGGCAATTAAATTTATTAACGTAACCCAGGAGAGCCTCTTGGAATCTGTTACTATTAACTTCATGTTTCACATACCTGGAGTGGACTAAGATCACAATAATAATCCTGGATTATTTTAGGAGGGAGATCCTGTAACACATCTTCCTTCAATCTCCTCAGTACAAATGGTAGCACTTGTTTATGCAGGGACTCCATAGCAAGGGCACCTGGTAAGAAATAAAACATAGGTGGGCCGCTTTTATAATACGTTTGCTTGATGTCAGTTTATTTTCAGTGGTACATGAACTGTAATTTATGCATTGGTAGTAACTTTAATTCTGATTAACATGGGAGTACCCTAAATCACCTAAAATATCGACCATGAAGTTAATATTTTGGAAGCTTTTTTAAGGACTTTAAAATAATGCCTGGGAGTCAAACAACAGTTTTCCAGTTAAAGGAGAATCTGGATTTTACAATAAACTTAAATTTGTTTGTTTACATGCTATAATACTTCCACAACTTATAAAAAGGTGAGCATTATGCATGGTCGAAATTATAGGTGATTTACAGTAGTATTGTTGTTTTATAGAGAGAAACAACAAATCAACAAAGATAAACACCAACATAGCTTATACAACGAAACAACACAATCCTGTTTCTTTTTTTAGGATTTTATGAGTGTCTGATAGATATGCATTGTTGCAAACATTTAAACATGAAAAAAATAAAAAATAAGATCAAAAAATATAACCCAAAAGAACTGGCTCATTAAAAAGTAGATCTACTCTGACCTGCTTCTTGTTCCTTGGATGTGCTCTTGGCATCTCTACTCTGTAAAATTGGTCGCCCATAGCGGCACTGGAACTGCTTTTCTGTTCCGAGAAAGCCTGGCATGAGGAAGTCAAAGAGTGACCAGAGGTCAAGGACGTTGTTCTGGATGGGCGTTCCTGAGAGAATGAGTCGATGATTACAGCGTAACTGTTTAACTGCCTTGGTCAACTGAATAAGAAATTGACATTTGAAACACACACACACATATGCCATGCATGTAATTACATATGTTACTTTAAGTGGCTACTTTACGAATAACACAAAAACATGTGGACGAGTAGTGAATGTTTATTTACTGATGCCAGACATCAGGGGTCATAAAAAAGTAACAAGAACAATGCGATCTTCGACGTTTTCATGTCTTGGAAACACTTTCTCAGATTGAACAGAATCTAGCTACAAACATGAGGCAGACTCGGACTCTCAGGTTCTATTCTCGCAATGGTCCCAGTCTTCGAAATTTGCTGGCAGTTACTGCTGGCGAGTTGGAACTTGACTGTAAGGGTCGTGGATTTGATTACCACAAGGTTTCTATCCTTCAAAATTGTCTCAACTAGAATTTTTTTTAGAATAAAAAAAGAACATACTGTTGATGGTCACTTTCTAGACGACACAAACAAGTTTTTTTTTTAAAGTAATCAACAGTTCTAAAACGAAGCACAAAAACAGAAATAGATCAGCCTAGCTTACTTTTGTTTTTCCATTTTTAATAATATGTCCTTCATCTAGGATACAGTAATTCCACCTTATTGAGCTGTAACAAGAACAATGAGACATAGATGGATAAAAACATTCATATATCTTTAATATTCCTGAAAATAAATCATTTTTGCACAGGGATGTTTAGTAATTAAAACCCTTGAAAACTCTCATGTTGTATGTAAACTCACACAGACAAGATTTCAATATACTTGTACAATATTTGTACACTACAACAACGCTTTAATAGCTTAAATCACAACAGTTTGTTTGTTTGATTGGAGTTTAACGTAGTAGTATTTCACCTATATGACGACTTACTAATCTTAATTATTTGCGTTGTTGGTGTATGGTGAAAAACCGTGAAGAAACCTCGTAAAAAAACAAACCACGAATTTCGGAAAACTTCCCTTATATACCTAAGGTCCACAGGGGTAAATCACAACAGAAACAGCTTAATACCAAAAATGCAATGCAACCATACCATAAAAAATGCAACGGCATTTTTTACATAGAAGTTAGAACAGTTGTCTTAATAGAAGAAATCTCACCTGAAAAAATCAATATCATTTCTCACAATATCATATGAGGCTATAATCATATTGTGCTTCTTAGCTTTTTTCTGTAATCTGAAACAAGGTTATAAAACGAGGATAGATTTATGGAGTTTGTTGCTCAGTGTAACAATTCATATGATGCTAGATTACCTATCAAATCCTAGTAAGTTTGTATCAAGGAAAAAGGAAGTTAATAAAAAACAATAGAACCATTGTTTTTTAATAGATTCCAAACTGTGACTGTTTGATTAGGGTGTAACACTGTACTTTAGGTTATTTCACTCATATGACAGTGTGCCAGCCTAATAGGTGAAGAAAACCACCCAATTGACTGGCCACAAACAAGACCATCCAGGACAGGGACAGATCTAAATACAGGACGCCACAACAAATCAGCTACCGGATGCCCCTTAGCTCAGAGAACACCAGGGCACAGGAAGCTTCCATCAACCATACCATGAACATTTGAAGAGATATTTAAGGTGTTTAGTTGACGATTAGTGTTTCATAACTGTGTTAAACAGCTCTAACACTGTGAAGTGTTCTGATTTATTGAAAATATTCTGTATATCAGTTGTCAAGAGAATTCAGAAAATAAAAGTCAACTAAGATAGCTTGGTATGAATAAATACTAAATATTTATATACTGATTGAATTTTTTTCTACAATTTTAATATTTTAACAAATTGAATACAAATAAAATGTTAATTAAGTAAGACATAATACCTGATACGTTCACATGGTGGTCCGGTGTACTGGAGGGGGTTTAACTCATTTTTACTGATAAACTTTTCTATCTCATAAACCCAGTGTCCAGTGAGAGTTGGTGGGCAGACAACTATGGAGGGCAATGGAGAACAGTCTTCCTGTTTAGTTTCCTATTTAACAAAGAAAATAATAATAAATGTTTGCATGAGGGTGAAGACCATATATTTCATTCCTATGGTGGTCCCCAGCCAGGATACATATAGACCGT
This sequence comes from Katharina tunicata, assembly GCA_032466195.1. Classification (NCBI taxonomy): domain Eukaryota; kingdom Metazoa; phylum Mollusca; class Polyplacophora; order Chitonida; family Mopaliidae; genus Katharina; species Katharina tunicata. The sequence continues at coordinate 39 of JAVFBZ010174936.1, read as the reverse complement.
AGAGTTTTCCCCAGACCCATGAAGCCCATACCTTATACA
>JAVFBZ010174925.1:0-10032 GCA_032466195.1 Katharina tunicata | reverse complement strand
TTTATATTATAACCTCACAAGTCATTACTATGAATTTTACAAACCTTGGAGATTTTATATTCCTCTAGCAGTTACAACTTACTTACATAATCAGAAGACGCTGGTGAAACTGACGGCGAACTATTAACCAATGTCATGCTGGGCCGGACTCCTGTTGGAGATTACAGAGCAGGGTCTGTACTTGGCAATGCTGATGGCATTGCTGTAGGTGTGGGGGATGGGGAGATGGGTGCGTCATGAAGATTCCTGGTTGGGTTATGGGCTGGTTGACCGGTTCTACCCTTGAACTACGGGTAATGGTGGAGCAGGAGGGCGAGGAAAGAATCTCGGATACAAATTTCACCAACTCCTTTTCCATGATTGGTAACCCTAGTAATTAAAATAATGCAATAAAACATAAACAATAAAATAAATATATATAACTATTTTATAACCTTATATACAGATACCAATTTATATTAACTCTTCTTGTATTCTATGCCTTCTTTGTTGTGGCATGAGGGCGACTCTGATATGGATTTTTTCTTGTTTTAATTGTTATGCTTTATTTTGTTCCCTGTCTATCCCGAGTCGTATACTCAGTTATGTCAAATTTTGTATGATTTTCGGTGTGAAATGAAATGAAATGAAACGTAATGAGTGAATCGATTTCCTTTCTCATTCTTAGCACCTACTTGTGCCACAAACATGTACAAGTCGATAGCATATCTCTTCACTATCTGTGACCCGGGTTGCACAAAAGTTAACTAACAGCAAGTCGATAACTTTGTCCGTAGTTTGAAGTTTCATGAACTGGCAAAAAATAATGACGACATAGTGCCACCGTTGAGCCAACACAGGACAAAAACAGGCGACTAAATATTGCAACGGAGAAAATGGGGGTTCAAGCCATCGCTAAAGAGTTGGTTTAACCTACCATCCGTATCATTAAATTAATTCAATACGATGACGAAAGTGCTTTTACCAAATTGTTATCCGGGAATTGATTATGGAAATAGGATCATGCAGATTGTGTCGAAAGTTAGATTACCATCGTTTATAGAAAGTAGTGTTAAATCTATTTATCATTTCACAAAAAAGCCAAGACACGAAGACTCCATCAAAAGGCTATTAAAATGAGAGGCTATTTTTGGCTGGAAGAAATCTGTTCATTAAATGTAATCTGATTGGTTGGTAATTAAGCTGACCTTAAGGGTTAGTGGACTATGAAAGAATTACCATCATACATCCTGTTAATGGAATTTAAATGAAATTAGTCCGGCTAGAGCCACTGGCTAATACGATGTGATAAATCTGCTCATGTCACATTTGATATGCTTCGTGTCGTTTGTAGATATTTAACAAAAGACCAGAACGTATTTAAGACGCGACAAAAATTAACTAGTTGTAAAGAAGATTTATATTATAATTTAATTAATGAATGGATTCCCAGATTTGGTATATATATTAAATTAAATTTCCCGTCTCGGCAAATTACAAAAGATGCATGTAAAATCATTTTGAAAGTGTTCAAAACTTTTTAAAATTTTAAACGTTAAACAAATACAAAAGGGTGGAGCAGGCCATATTGTTGCGGGATTGGTTATTTTTTGCTATGTATAGTGATTCTTTTATTTTTAATTTAAAATCAATCTCAGTATAGTCCAGAGTTTTATGAGAATGTTTGGAAGGGGAATGGTCAGTTTGCATACAGTGATCCCCATATGCTGAAAATTTGTACAATTTGTTAGTTATATTGTGTTCCTGCATTCTTTCACTTATATGTCGGAAAGTTTTGCCTATGTAACTGGAAGAGCACTCACCACTGTTGATTTGGTATACAACTTTACTTTTTTTAAGCTGTCGTCCTCTCTGTCCTTCAATGGGTAAAAATAAGCTATTTTGCATTGTAAAGCATGTATGAGATTGATATTCACACACGGTGACACGGGATTAATTTGTTCAGAGTTTGAATTTCACCAAGTAGTTTACATGAAGCGGAGCCTTTATACGGAAGTTTGATAAATACTAGTTTTTTTCTCTGGACCAAATGGCGGTGGATTATTTATTCTTGGAGAAATGTATTTGTTGAGGAATTGTTTTATGGTTTTGTCTATTAAATGATCAGGATATTCATTCTTTTGGAGAGTAGTTTTGATCAAGATTATTTAATTGTCAAAATTATGATAACTGCTACAAATTTTCCAAGCTCTAGAAAGTTGGACGTCACGTCTGACTGCAGACATGTATAACATTTATGTGAGCTTACACCAACTTTCTCCATTAAAATGATCCCATAACCAACAAAATGATTCCATAAGTCTTTCGTGGATATATTCTTCTTTCCTAATAACGATTCCTTTATGACAGTACCTGTAACTTAACAATATCAATTGATCAAAATAAAAAAGTGTAATTTTTCAGTAATTCAATGAAAGTAACATTAATTTAAAAGATTCCATTGATTGGAGGCTCCCGAAGAATTCTACCGCGAGGTTACTTTTACTGTGAATAGACTCGGGTATTTTTTGTTATCTGGCTGAGGGCAGTAAGTTTCAAGAACAGTCATACTGTCTTTAGCTCTGGAGGAACATTTATTTCCAACTGAAACAATACTTCATAGTTTATGGTTGAGTTTAGTTAGTGTGGCTATTTACTGTAAGAGAGCATCGCCGTCATGTAAGTAAAATACAATAACACTGCGGTAAACACCAATCATTCAATCAATCAATCAAACATTTTTACTTTTGTTATTGACAATCGATTGACCAATATATTGTAAATGTATGGTTCAGAAGATAAAGCCATTTTAATATTAAAGTGTGGCATGTGTGTGTAGACGACCCTATTGTCGTTTCTTTTAAGATAAGAGCTCCTCAAATGTAATCAAGAGGCAAATATGTCCTTGACACATGGTATGTGCTTCTCCTCTATATCACTAGGTGAGATGTATCGAGTCATGACGTAATCAGTGACGTCACTATACAGTCCTCCACAGATTGATCGATTATCCAATACTGACCTCAATATCCAATTGCTTCCTTACCAAGGAAAACCGTATACATACATACCTTTTTGCCCTAAGATCATGCATCAACATGCAACTTTCAATTTTATGCATACAATATGTTCTGTACATTAGCTTTTGTATTCGAACACTTTCTGTGTTGTTTAAACTGTTTAATTGTGAAGTGTCGCCGTACATATACTTAATGTTATTTTCTGGCCTTCTAGCCTGAATGGCTGATGGAAACACTGAACATGGTTAATGACGAATACACATTGTGAGAATAAGACAATCGTCAGACTCCGAAAGCACCAGTGAACTAGAAACTCCTACAAAGTACCCCATATGTACATGTATATTGGAAGGGCAATTTTATTGTACTTGTCCCCTTTTTTTAATAATGAAATTTTGAAAACAAAATCATGCCTATCAAAAATCTAGTTATAAATCAGACTGCACCACAATTGACGACACTAATAATATAATGATACAAAAAAGTAACAGAATACTGAGAATATTCCAAAGGCAAATGGCATTCCACAGGTACATGGTCTTTAAATGTTACAGACCACTACGCAATAATCAGATGCATAACAGAAGTTGAGCTCCATTCGCCAACGTTTCGTGTTTGTCCATAAATTCAGCCTTAAACCATTCCAGGCGATACAAAAAAAAACAAAAATTGATCGATAATTGTTAAACGTTAACTACACAATCTAATTACAATGTTACTTACCACAAGCTTATTAAACACATGCACTTTTCCCATGAAAAAATGTCAAAATTTTCTTTCAAATGCGTAAAAAAAAAAATACGTTGGAAAAAACTAAAGAGAGGCATTATCAAATTAGGACGAAGTAGGATGTTTTTTTTTTACTATTTTCAATCCAGTTATTGACAATGAAAACTTGGCGAAGGTCGCATGAATTCAAAAGAGCATGTCCAAAGATGGAATGACAATGTGGATAGATTGTACTGTTTAATCTGATATCCTTAAATCAAAGAGTCATGGCACAGAGTCAGTTTTCACTTACATGAATGAAACATCGTAAAAAAAAACTCGTGATCTCCGAAGCCCCTGGAAAATTTCCTTTGTGTAGTTATGGTCCACAGGATTCGAACTTTTCTCTATTCAACAAAAATATATCTTATCGAAAAAGTTTGATTTTAGATTTGCGGTGTACTGTACATAGATAAAACAGAACATTCTTGGTTTTATTCCTCTACCGTCCTACGGCTAAATATAAAACGAAAACGTTAGTAAAACAAAATGACATTTGTTTTCCCCAGCATTTAGTATTTCCCTGCAGGCAAACCATATTCTATTACAAATTAGTTGACTTCTGATGAAGATTTTGGTGAGTAGAAAAGGGACTATAACTGACATATGAAAACAGACAATTTATTATATCCTGTATATATTGACTTTCTGCAGATAAACGAGATTGAATTTTAGTGGAAAACGATCAAATTGTCAAACACATTCAGTACATCAGAAATGGATTCCTGCGTCATCGCCCGGAACAAATGGGTTTTAAAAAGGGCATATAAAATGAACTCCACATTCTATCATATTCAGATTTTATGTTTAGTAAGTCAATATACAATAATTCATATACAGTATGGTGTCCAAGTTTAATCCAGGCTCTAAACATGGGGATTGGCGGAACAATTGAAATGTGTGGATGTATCCCTGGACTAAAACGTAAAACAACAATTTTGTACTGTTTTGAACTTGTGGAGGTTGTGGAATCTTTGCAAGATCAAGTTTTATAATAAATACATTTTTTAAAGTAACATGCGCACACAAAAACGAATCTCAGAATCTCATGAAAAATTTGTTGTTTTTTTTCTCAAGAAGTACAAGTTAGAGGCTTTCCAATGATTACAACATTAAATTAGTAGGTTAAAGGAGAGTTTTATAATAACTTAGAAATTAAAATCTGAATTTTCTGTCAGAATATTGGTATGTGGATTTGTCAATCAGCTGTCATAACTGAGCCACCCTAAGATGTACCGACGCTACACCAAGTCAAACGTTAATTAGCCCCGCCTGCATCCAATATTCAAAATCTTAACTTATCCATATACGGTCATGAACCTGGCGAGATCAAAAGCTTTACCTGAGGCATACGAAGAAAAATGGCCGGCCTTCCTTACCCTGAATTCGAATTATTGCATGATTTCTCCTGGCTATTACTAGCCTTGAACCAACTTAAAAATTATCATTTTAAAGTAAATGTTTTAGTTTATGCATAAACTTCAAAGTTGGTTAAAATCAAGGCCATCAGAATTTGTTGTAAAACTCTAATTGTGAGTGCTTATGTTACTTTAACAATACCATCTAGCTTTTCAATGTCAGTCATTCTTGTGCGCTACTTGCAGTATGAATGTCAATTTGCCGCCCCATCTGGATCATGCTTTGATGTGCCAACGTTACTTCAAATCAACGGTTATTAGCCCCGCCCCTTACAAGATACAAAATGCTGACTCGTTACATATCAGGTCATCATTGACCGTGTTGTTAACACATATGATGACATCTTTAAGTTGAATTTGAATTTTAGCAGGATTTCTTCTGGCTCGTTTGGATATTTTTTAATTTCAACATAACTGTTATTAATTGATGAAGATGCTTCAAAACATGTTACAATAGAACCAATCAGATTTGTGGAATGTGTTTGTGTGCTCTTGCGACTCAATATAGCTCGCCCGAATAATTTATGGCCAATGACCGAATATCACTATACATATAATGGTGTTACTTTATGACCAAGCCGGTTAATCAAATGTACATATAGATATAAAGGGAAAACATGGGTGAGTAGGCGAAGCAGCAGCGATAGTGGTCTGTAGCAGATGTTATGTATCAGTAGCCGCCGCGTAAGAGCGTAGTCTGTAGTTTAAAGGATAACAGATTTTCAGCTCATAAACTATTGTTTCCGAACACTTGTTTAACCTGTTTAGTGTGAAGTGAACATGAACTTAATGTTCATCTCCTGACACTCTGGCATGTATGTAGAAAGGACGCTGTGTCACTGAAAACAATCAAAGGCAACACATGACAAGCACAGGATAATCATCAGGACGTCAGAGAGCCCCGGAAAATCAGAAGCTTCTTCAAAGTATCCGATATACATACTGGAAGGGACACTTTATTGAACTTGTTACATATTTTGACAATATGTGTATTGTAACGATTTTAAAAATTACCATTTTTGTTTTTGTTGATGTTAGTTTACTTGTTAGATATTTTCCATTTTCAATATTACTAAATTTAGAATTAGCGATGACAAAGTACGTAGCGTATAAAGGGAGACATTTGTTAGAGATTAATTGAAAGGCAAATATTGAAATAATATTTTTTGAAGGTTAAAGTAGGATGAGTATAACAAACATCGCTACAGTTTATTAGTCAAATAAAGTTCGTTTAAGCCATTTAAATCCGGTAGAAATTAGACATTACAGTGCAAAAATATTCGGCGTTTCTCGAATTACAACAACAACGATAATCGACTGTCATTTGCTATGGTTTCTACGGACTAGCTGCTCGTTGTCAGACATGGACCAATCAGTGATCAGTATCGCTCCAGCGGGGGGTATAAAAGGCCGAAACTCGCAAAATGTTAACAGAGATGACTGAACCGGCAAGCCATTCACATCAAATCTAATTCCCTACAACCAGCCCCTACAATAACTAGAGACTAGTAACATTGTAAGTTTAGACATTGAGCTCTCACAAGAAAAAATAGTTTTAGAAACTTACTTAACACTGAAACTTGATCAGGATTTTGAAACCTTGAAACATTGGTGCAGCTCACATGTTTGAAACTTCGGAGCAAACTGAAGGAAATCATCGTCACAGTTTTGGAGCACCGAAGGTTCATCTTGGAGGAGTTGAGAAACACAGCACAAAGTTTGGAGCAAACTAGGAGCACGAACTGTTAATCGAAAAGCTCGTGGAGCAAACTTTATATAAGCGTCCACCAACTTAGAATTAAGTCAGTTCGGTAAAAAATATTCCAGTTTCTAACAAGTTTCAACGTTCAGACGATTCGTGGAAATCAAAACAGCGCTCATACCTTACGGCGCTCACACACAAAGCTCCATCTTTCGTTTTGGAGCACCAAAAGGTCATTTAGAAGTTCTTGCTTAACACAACAGAAAGTTTGGAGCAGGTTTGGAGCACTAACTGCGAAACGAAAAGCTCGTGGAGCAAACTGTTCAGAAGTGTCAAGAGTATCGAAAGAAATTAGTTTTGATTATTTTGGGGCAGTAGTTTAAACTATTGGACGTTCAAAATACTTTTAGTAATTAAGACTTCGCTCATATCCTACGGAGCTCACAAACGGAGTTTTGAACAAATGTTTGCCAAACTAGAATAGTTTGGCGTGAAGTGGAGAAAACTTGGAGCAAACTCGTTTTGCTTTATACAAAATGGAGCAAAATAATTTTAAGAGTTAGTTAGACTAATTTCTGTCAGATTATAAAACATTTAACAATATAAGTGAAGTTTAAGGAACAATATTTTTCCAAAAACAGTTGTACGGCGAACGTGATACTGTGAGCAGTTTGACAGAAAACTTCAAAACAACCAGAAACTGTCAAAACCACCGAGAACTTTGAACGACATTACCATTATTTGAAATTTGTTTTATTATTTGTGAATCTTTGTTGATCAACGAATACGAATTAAATATTTGGAAATTTAATGATTGGATTTCTGGAATTTAATAGTTTTCTTTATTGTTGATTGCTTTAGTTTTGAACCCACACACATATAGCGGTGTCTACGAGAGAGGTTAAGAATTTAGTAGAAACATTTGTCTCCGCTCGGCAACGTTTCTTCTTAATTAAACCTCAGTCAATCCAAGATATATTATAGACATTAGATAATTCACGAGATATTATAATTAACATTTATTCTTATTAAAGAGAAGCTTCGCTACCTTTTTATTAAAAACAGAAAATCACGTTTACGTTGTAGACAGAGAAAAATCCGCTACAGTATTCAAATTGTGATATTTCTTTACGTTTATTTTTTGGATTTATGCCAATCAGAAATTAACTTATTATCAGTAATAATTTTTCTATAAATATGTTTGAACCAGAAAGAACAATAGTAATATATTGAAAATGAACAAGTAATAAAATATTCGTTAAGATGTTTATAATAACTTCCAAAATCGCTGGAAAGTTTGCAACTAATTTAAGAGCCATATTTTACCGATCATCATTATCAAATTTAGTTGCACAGAATGACTTAGGTTTTTTTTTTTTGGTAACATTTTGCTACGTGTGTATTGACAAAGCAGACAATGCGACGACGAAATGACATTAAATAACCTTTGCAGAGATCGATCGGTACAGTGAGTAGGATATACTGCCAAATCAGATGGTGCTTTGCGAAAATAGCCAAGGTACTAAAAGATCCATTAAAATCTATAACGAATTGAGGCTATTTTTAGCTAGAAAAATCTGTTCATTTCGTGTAATCTGATTGGTTGTTAATTAAGCTGACCTAAGGGTTAGTGGAATGGGAAAGAATTACCGCCATGTATCCTGTTCATGGATTAAAAGTGAATAGATCGGACAGGAGTCATTGGCCAACACTGTGTGATAAATCCCTTCACGTCACATTATATAAGCTTCATGTCATTTAGCGATATTTAACAAAAGGCGACAACATATTTTTAAAGAAAAAATGAGCTGCCTTGTAGAGAAGATTAATATCAGCCAATAAATAATGACGGGATTGCCGGATTAATTTCGCATTCGAAATAATTCCTAATTATGGGTTTCTAGATCACAAAAGATGTATATGAAGTATCTTTAAAAATCGTCAGTACCGGTATGTAATTAAGGCAAACGGAAATGAGTATGTTGCATCTAGTTTATTTATGTCATCTTTATTCTGCGTGATTAGTCAAGCCTTCGAATCCATGCTAGTTTTTATTCGAGTGTATCAACTTTCAAGTAGATTATAGTAGTTACCGTCAGAAAAAATGGTGAAAATTAGAAATGGTCGTACTTCAACCGCTAGAAGAGAATGGCTGCTGCATGCTGGTGCTTCGTGTATGTTAACTGTTGTTTAAATCCATTTAAATGAATTTTAATGAAATTAACGTTATCTTTTAAATTGCATTTCAAGGTATCATCAAATGGCTCTTGTAATAGTTTGTTTTAGTTACCCACCAAATATATATATATATTTGTATAAATGTGGAGAAAGAAAATTTTGCTTGCCTCCACCGGGATTCGAACTCGGGTATAACATACATGTATATGTAATCTATATATGTATGTATGTATTCCAAAATTTTATTAAAAGTGATAAATGATATTGTTGAAAGCTGAAATGAAATTTGGAAGTAAACGATTCCTGTTAAAATTATCATCACATATTTCCTGTTGTCTACTAAATATTCTCAAAGCTTCAGTTAATCAGTATAACTGTTCTTTACAGGAACATATATATTTAATTAAATTGTATTAAGTAGTTTACACGTTGACTGCCAGGCATGTCAACCCTGTCGGCCCCTATACCCCAAGAATACAATTTGTTTGTATGCGCCTTGTTCTTTCATTTCTTCTATGTAGATCAGACCGTATGTGCAGAAATCATTAAAATGCATTATTTTTATACAAGCAACTGATAATGAATATCAGTTCCTTTTGCTAAGTTGATTATGCAGTGTTTTCATTTCCACATGTAACGTACTCCCCTTGAAAATAGATTGTGCTTCAAATTCTATACGAAATTCATTTGCATTTTAAAAAGTAACGCATTATTGTTTAGGCTGCTTTATTTTGATATTGATATTGAATTGGTACCAATTGATTCAAGCATGCTTCTACTTCAAAATAAACTCTGTCATCATACCTATCTGTTTTATAAAAGTCCAATATAATATTTTACGCATCTGTGGAACCGAGAAAATTTGTTGAACTACACTCTTCAAAAAAGAGACGCAAAATGAAATTCAAAAATGATACTTACAATTTTGTACACATGTGTTAACTCAAACAGTTTTGTAGGGTTGCAC
>JAVFBZ010174904.1:5459-16001 GCA_032466195.1 Katharina tunicata | reverse complement strand
TGCCACTCTTTTGTGTCATTCTATTTATTGAAAGAGAACTTCCGATGGGATTAAGTGAGTCACACTCACCTCTTGTTGTTATTGTTTTATTTTTTTCAAAAGTTCATTTCTTCAGTGTCCTGTCTAGCTGATAAAATTTGTGTTTAGTGATCAACCCATCCTTTTCTATTTGTATATTTTGCTTTCAGACTATGTGATTATTTAAGTTCAATTAAGCAACGCAGTTCTCTTTTGTAAATCTGCATGTTTAGAAATTATATCTATTTTTTTTTTAGTTTATGACAGCACTTGGTACATCATCTGTCTAAGCATTTTTCAGTTCATGAGCAATGCATGGCTTTTCTATTTTTCATGACAGTGGATTTATCACCCGTCATCTCCCAATGATCGCCGTAACCTGATCTGTGATTTAGCTTGTTTTGTTCTGCTCACCCCTCTGGCTACCATCAGTTCCTGGCTTTGTCTGATAGGAGCTCAGTACTACTCTTACTGGGCAGGAAGGTGGGAGGTACCAGGACTCATCGCTCTCACTGTTTTCCTCATGTGCATCTATCTCACATGGTGCTTGGTAAGTCTACCTATCAAAAGTTTCATTATGTGAAATTGGTAGTCATAATATACCAACATTGTTGGGCCCCTATCGTACACAGATCAAAACAGGGAGGTGGGTACATGTAGCTGAGATATCAGTTCAACTTCGAATTTTTCTATGAACCCCCAAAGGTGTTGACCCAGTCATTCAATGGTCCTTTGGTGGGTGGTTGGGTGGGAGCCGCCTTTGCCCTGGCTTGTGCCCTGCCTCTCTGAACTAAGGGGCATAAGGAGATCAATTTGTTGTGTTGTCCTGTTTTTTGTCCTCTAAATGTATCTTAGTGTCTTCTGTGTTGCCAGTGTCCTTTAGGGTGGTTATGGTTCCCTTCAGAGATTGGGCTGACATGCCCTCATATAAGTACGGCATAAAACACCAATCAAACAAACAATCAGAGGTCCTTTGTTCTATCCTTGATTTCTCTCTTTAAATTTATAAAACATAACTACAAATTTTATTAGAAAATCTGATTTAAATTTATAATTTAGCTGTACAAAACCAATATTGTGAGACTAATTGATCCTTAAAACATATCTTATACATATGATCCAGTGGTAGGAGTATGCACTACAACAATGCAAACATTCATCACGAAAGGTTAATAGAGCGACTGTTTGGCTCCATACTAATACTTTGTGACGAACTTGGGCTTCGACCATCCAGGTTGTGCATGGATAGCTGTTCAAGTAAAACAGCTGTTTTGTTTAAGTCTCACCCGGTTACGAAAAACCATGATAATAGTTTCACATGAAAGGGTTTGTATGAGTCTTTTGAAACCTTGATACGACCACATGTTTTTATTTTTATTCACAAATTTTCTAAAATCATCATTCAATTTTTAACAGGAAAATTAATCTTCAGTTGTTTAAGTGGCATTTATGCTGGGTACATAACAAAAACTTGACTAAGATGGATATTCAACTTCTGGGTATATTCATATTTCATAAGCATAACACAGAAGTTGAAAATCTATCTTAGTCAAGTTTTTGTTAGGAAAATGAATATACTTCTAAAATTAAACTGAAATTGGTCATGGAAAGCAATAGGTTATTGGTAGTGTATTTTCTGCGAGGAGTACAAATCCTAGTATGAGATGATATTAATAACCTTAGAGTGGGCTTAGACAGTGTATGGAACATCATACACACACCTTGCGTGGTGGTATGTAAGGAGTCGGACATGTCACCATTTAGTTACTGTCTCTGGGACTTGATCCATTATTTCTTCTATGTTTCAGGTTGTTATTCGTTATCATTATCATGTATGGACTGACTGGAAAAAGCACAATCAGATCGTTAGAATTAAGGCTGTTAAACAAGGTAATATAGTAAGCAGGAATTTAAAGGAAGCCACTGGAAACAATCTACTGTATTCACAAAGAAATAGTCCACAAAGTAACAGGCACACTGTGAATGCAACTCAGGAAAGTAACACCAACAACAATAACAATACTGTAGGCATTGAGGTTGAAAGTTCTGAAGATGATGATGTTGTTGTTGAAGTGAGCAGAGGTGCAGGCCGGAGAGACTCCTATAAGTTACTCTCTCATTCTAATAATTTAGTCTGTAGCCCGAACAAACCAAGTAATTTGTCGACGCGAAGTCCTAGGAGGAATCTGTATTGTTCTTGTCCAAAATCCCAACAAACCTCCACTGGGCCAACATCGTCAGCTCGCAGATCGCTTTTACAGACATCTGGTGCAAGATCTAGATTATTAATACAAAGTACAAATGCAGAACTTGTACCTGAAGTGGAGTGCCCAGGATCACCAGCAAGTCCTGAAGCAGAGTTCGTAAGCAGACAAAGCCCGATGGTAAACTCCACAAGCCCATTGAATATTTCTGTAAGGACCGCCAGTACCTCTTCTGACGATTCTGACTATGCAACGCCACTTCTATTGGCCTCCAGTTCACCGAAATCCTCAAGCTATCCTGTTAGTGAGTCTCTGGTTAACGTACCTGAATTCATGGATGCTGCATCACAGACACCTCTGCAATCTTTGGTTACGTACCGTGTTGGTGGCAATGTGAGTAATACAGTCTTCAGGACACTGGTCCAGTCATCCAATGACACTCAGGGATACAACCGTTTAAATCAACCCGTTAGAGAGACTTACGTATAGATGTGCTACTGCTATGCTCAAGCATGGTTAACTTTGTGTTTTTGATATAACTTTTCTAGACTTGGTGGTTAAGTGTTAGAGGAAGCCAATATTGTTCAGTTATGTTGTTTCACTCGTCTGAATATGTAATTGTGTTTTACTGTGCCGCAAAAAAATCATTTGACAACTGAAAAGTGTTGCAAAAAATCTTTTGTTATGAATTTTTTTTGTTGATTTTGATTATTTTGACTTTATAAAATGATCATTTGGTTTTCTTGTTTGCAGTTCTTCTTATTTCATGTAATCTGGTTGCATAATTTGGAGTTCTGTTTAATATTGCGTTATGTTTGTCTTGTTCTGTTGTTTTTTTTTTTCAATGCACTTTGCACGTTTTTCAAAATTCACTTTTGTCTGTTTTTAACAAATTTGTAATTTTTTTTTGTCACTTGTTTTTTTTTTTCAATTGTTATAATCTCAATCCAAAATTTCTTTGGCATAATATGCAAAAGAGATTTTGCAATGATAAGTTGTCTGCCTGTCCAAATAATGTTATTTATATTAAAGAAAATCTATTTAAATTTAGCCTTTCAGAATAAGTTAATAAATAATGACCTATGTTAGGTTTTTATTTTATCTGAGGTAACTTTGTTCATTTTTATGCTGCAAATTTTATACCTTATTCTTGTACTTGTAATTTGAGCTTTTATCCGACCAAGGGTAGATTATTTTACATCCTGTATGTCTGTCTATTAAATAATAAAAACTGTTTTCATTTGAGATATCAAACTTCTAATTTTAGAAAGTTAGGTTACAAATTGTAAACAGTCATATTATTTAGTCTCATTACATTACATTTTTAAAAATGAGTTATTTTTATTAAAGTAATAGATTCAATACATGTGTTATACATATCACACTGTTTAATTCTTGCAGATGGGTCTAAAAATATACTAGTGGAATCATTTTCCGTTTTTTTTTTTCTGTTCGGTTATAAGTGTGTTTGTTTTGCATTACGTTAGAAACGTTAATATATATGAAAGTGTCTTTATTGTTTATACCTTGCGTATTTCTCATTTCACATGTCTCGTGTCACATTTTGATTCAAATTCATTTATATGTTCAAAACGTTGTATTTTGTTTCCTGTGCCTTTAGACTTTGGTGTGTGTTCGTATTTCTTTGTTATATAGATTTTTTGAGTTTTTCTTATCTTCGTTGGTGTAAAGATTTTGTATCAGTTTGATTTTTGCCCTTTGAATTTCTTTCCCGTGACTTGAAGTGTTTTTGGTAATTTGTTACTTGTGTTGTATTGTAGTACTCTTTTGATAATTGTTTTTTTGTTTTCATTTGTTTAATTGTTTCATGTTAATATCTGTTATATTCTGTCCATGACATGTAGGAAAATGGATTGTAAATTAAATGTAATAAAGAGTCTTTTGCAGGCTGCATTTGTTAAAGCCAATGGCTTATAATCTATTCAGCCCTAGATCTGTTTCATGAAATAAATTGTTTTAAAAATAATATTGAACACAATTAATGTAAAATAATTAAATTAACTATATTGCTTGTATTTGTTCTACACATTTTAAAAAAGTTTAAAAACATAATATTTTGTTATTTTACTTTGCATTGCAAAATTTGTACATGTAAAAAATATCTGTGATAAAAAATATTCTTATTTGTGTCATAATAAAGTTTGTTTTAACTTCAGTCTCCAGGTTTGTGAAGATATATCTTTAATATTAGTCGTGTCTTGGCTCAGCGAGTAATACGTTGTCTTGTTTGTCACCCTTCTGTGTACCACATTGGCCAAAGCCTCGCTCTGTGCGTAGACATTTCGAGATACCGTCTTTATTATTTGGATGGTGGTTTCCGCTCCATATTTTCCTCAAACACAGGCAATGCAAAGTGAAATAGTTGGGAGCTAATCGATACCACTTACTCGTCAAGTGTTATTAACAGATATGTCGTTCTTGGGCTTCCATTACTGTTATTACTCATTGACAGTAAACAAATATGCAGGAGAACACGTCTCCATAAAACTTGGCTTTTAAGGGTAGATAACTCTTCCCTGTAAACCCACCGTTTGGATTCGTATGTGTGTATACATATGGAATTCCCAGAAGGGTTTAAATCAAGTCTGTCATAATATAGCATATTACACAGGTAATTCAATGCACATATATCAGGGAAACTGTTGCCACAAGGTTGTCTAGCTATAATGATAGATCACGCTAATATAACATCGAATCTCCTACTGATTTGCCCCTGTGGACCTTAGATATACAAGGGAAGTGGTGACAGGACTTCGCAGGGTGTTTTTTTACGAGGTTTCTTCCCGGTTTTCCACCATACACCAGCAACGCAAAGTCGTCATATAGGTGAAATACTTTTGAGTACGACGTTAAACAACAATCAAACAAAACAAACCTACTGATTTTGGCTTCTACATTCTTGTATTTTGAGGGCGTATGATTGAAATCTTCAGGTACAGAAGCTCGTTGTTTATATCGCTTGATGCTGAACGCAGTACTTAGTGTTATTCGATTCATATGATGTCTGGGTCAACCGGTTACCTAGCTATGCGGATGCCGTCAGAGTGCTGCTTACTGGATGTTAAAACCGAAGCTACCAGACAAGTATTAAACATTGTACTTTTAACCACAACTGATAAATCAGCGCCAAACGAGACCAACGGAGCTCCGTTTCTTTTTTTGAAATCTTAAATTTCGATCACAGGTCAAGTAGATTTCGAAAAGAATATTGGAGATTCGAGAAGTACATAATTTTTCCAAAGTTTCCTGTGTTCATAAAGAATTGTAAGTGATCTTTAGGATTCTCCTGTGAGACTATCCCTCGAAAATATTGTTTATCCTAAGCTGGGTTCCGATCGGTGTTCTCTTGATATAAATAATCCGGTTTCCTATGTTTCGTACACCACCATTTCTCGAAAAATTATCCTTAATTAAAACAGTTCAGTCGCAAAATCGAAAATATTCGAATTGTTTCACAAACTTTGCCAGCTTTTAAGTACAAATGTGAAGGGAAGGCTAATTAAGCAGCATGAAAAAAAAGTAGCCTTCCCGAACCTCTTGCTATTATTAAACTATATAGTAACAACCCCGATGAAAGGTATCGAGTTCAACGTTTATCTTTATTCGACAAAGCATCATCAACTCATAATGATGGTTTGTTTGTACAAAATTAACTAATTATCTTTCTTCGGAGCTGTAAGTATAGTTTGCTACGTCAAACTCTTCAGTTGTAGTTATAATATCTGAATCTCTATACGTGTCAGAACTGCTCGACATCGCATGAATCATAAATGTTATCAATTAGACTTTAGAAATTAATCGAGCAAAAGAAAGAAAATAATTTACTTGCTGTGATTATAGGGCTTAACAACAAAGCAATCACGTATTCCATTCATAATCTTGCGCCCAAACTATGTTGAGTCTCTACGTGTTTAGTTCTCCATTCAAATGATAATCGCCTACTCCAGATCTTTTCACGAGCAGTTTTCTATACCGATTCGTTATGACAATAACAAGACTCAATCAAGCTCTTAAGCAGTGGCCATTTTTTTAGACCACATTAACAGCGTGCTTATAATATCCGATCAATTGGGTTTTTCACTAAGCTTAACGCAAATTAACTCAATTTCTAAACGTTTGCTGGTCACAAAGACAAAAGAGCAAACAATTTGTTTTCTTTTCGGGACTGCATGCTTTTCCTTTCCTCAAGGTATTTAACCTCATATTGGTTATTATCGTTGAATTATGTAATTGGGAATAAAGCGAGAATTTGTTAATGGCGAGCGTAATTTTAATGACAAATAAACTGCCAAAAAAGAAGCTTTCTTTTCAATTAAATATCTCATTTCAAAATTTCTCACAAGTGCAGCGGATTTTTCGTGACGGAGCAATAAGAGCTGATTTGTTCTTTTCGTTCTTACACATCCAATTCGTCTTAGTTTACCTTGTTTTAAAAACCAGTATATTTCCACAGCTAATTTTTTAGTAATAATATTGAATAAGAGAAACTCTGAACAAGGAAGTCATGTTGGTATACATAATTTCTTTCGGAAGTGAAGTTAACCTGTAACTGCATTTAGTTAATATTACGATTACCTATTTTAAAAATAAAGTAAACTAAAACTCCAAACAAACAAATGAAAAGTGCCATGGATCCATTGAGAATAATGTAAAGTTGACAAAGTTTTTAGACATCAAGACACGGATATCCATATAGAGAGGCGATGCTTTGGTCAACCGAGTACGCAGATCACACTTGAACACCTTATAAGTTTCAAAACCTTAATTGTCAGAGGTCATTCTGGTTGACTGGGTTAAAAGTACGAAATATCACTGGCTTAAAGTCCTATTACTTTCAGCACAGGGGCTAATTCCAAAAAACAATCCCGGATTTTAGTCCAAATTGAAAAATGTATGTACAAAGTTTAGTTTTCTATTTTTTAAGTTAATAATTCGGCATTACTGTCACCATTGCTCTAAGCTTGAAAGAGAGATAAAACCAAGTGAGCTATAGCAAAGAAAACTTCTAAATCAGCGACTATAACTATATTGACCTAAGCCAAGGTGTTATGGAATCGGCCACGGCGCATT
Organism: Katharina tunicata; assembly: GCA_032466195.1. NCBI lineage: Eukaryota > Metazoa > Mollusca > Polyplacophora > Chitonida > Mopaliidae > Katharina > Katharina tunicata. Next base: position 8,688 of record JAVFBZ010174904.1, on the reverse strand, counting down.
AATGCTATACGCCAATTATTTATTCGTTAAAGGTTTTTGGGTTCGACCTCAGAGATGTCAAAGCTAGGGTATAGATTATCAGATGATTCCCTTTTTGGAGATCTTTGTTGAACCATAATGTCTTTGCACGGATCAGGAAATACGCAGTACTGTGAATTACACTGACATCATAAAAGCTTTTTATAACTATTCCAGTATGGAGTGGTTTAACTTGACTTATTAGTAAAAGAGCGACGAAAAATACTTGCTATACATAATTATAGAAATTTCAGAGAAATGGCAAATGCAGACAAATAGTGTTGAATGGCTTATATATTTTTTATAAAGAGTAATCACACTGGCACAGGGATATCGACTAATTAAAGCGGATAAATAATCTCATGTTCTAGATAAATTCTCAGAGACAAGTTTCTAGATAGACCTGAATAACCTATAGGCGCATCTCGAGAAATATATATGTATAGGCCTACACAACAATGGACATAACATTTCAATTAAAGGCAGCCATGGGCAACAGTTTATTTTTATTTAATCTATCATGTGTTAATCATTTTCAATGTTTTATTTTGATAAATTTCTATAGGGCCTACTTGTGCCATACGTAGTAGAGTATCATCAATTGTATAAATAGTAATCTAGTTTCCCCTTAATTCATTGTCTTGAAATTCAAGCAAAGCTATGCTATAATTGTTTAAAATCAATCCGTTATTTTTTTCAAAGCTGTTTCAACATATAGCTGGACCTACATTTTAATCTCTTCTGAACGGGTTCCTCAATTATTTGGAAAATGGGAGGGAATTGATGCGTCAACTTCTTGCTGCGATGATGAATAAACAGATAGGCCTACACATGCATTAGCATATTATTTTGTACAATTGCAGTTCAATGTGGTTAACTGATCACATTTATACAGTGTTAGTATTATCAGTGTTTCTGGATGATCTAGTTCGGTTCTAATCTTTCCGTTTCATGTTATCAGCACATTTACATACCGTAAGCCGCGCGTAAAATCACTTCTGCTGTAAACCAGCCAGTTTAGCTCAAAGCTGATGGCCTGTGTGCCAGTTCATAGATAAAGAGACGTAATTGCCTTAGTGATATAGGCTCCATAATTCCTTTCCTATTATTCGGTAATTGCACCCATGATTTCCGCGGAGGTCTCGGACGCTTTCCCCGAATAATGGTGTCTACGAACGTCCGCATGGGGGTAGTTTTCCCTGCAAGTTTATTGGCCGCCATATTGGACTCATTTTTAATGGCGGATTGATATGCCTCACGAGACATAGTTTCGCAGCGAAGCAATTCCCGCGGTACTTTGTCTGACACTTTAACACTGTTCATCTGAATAAAGGTTACATCAACTATAATCGCGGTAAATAAAGAATCATATTCGGTTCCCATTAAGAAGAATGAAATAAATTTGATGTAATACGTCAGTGATTTGGGTGATTTTATTGTAGCCTAACGTTTCGATTAACTGCGTTATATTGATTTAAGCAAATGTTTTCTTAAAACCTGATGTTCAGTATTTCATCACAGCTTTGTTTTGTTTATCACACAAAAGTCACCGTATCCATGTCAACCAAGCGTAGACATTTTTGGAGTAAGTTTGTTATACAGTACCCGGTAATATATAGAATGCAAATTAATGAACTAAATAAGATAAAAAGTCATACTGCGCGAGGATTCGTATCGCTTGTGATGCCTTGTAAGCATAGGTGATAATTTAAATCTATATATTCAAAAGTTAAACGACATAAATAAACAGAATATCCTGAATTTACGAAAGGTTGAACAATGCTTTTAAAACAGAACATAAACACGTTTGACTTCTGTCACTTTTCCATTAAACTTGGCACATAAAATACATTGTTAATTGGTGTACATAGCATGATCGACACTAGTAATTTGCTTCTTTCGGAGAATGACAAATTGCTTGTCTTCAGTTAAATACAGGACACGTCTTGCTAAAAACGTGCCTTTATGTTACTACTCTCTGCTCACAAACTATGGACCTCGGCCCAAATCAACCTGTCAACTGCTTCCGTTGACAAAACGAAGCACGCATGCGCTGGTAGCAAAACGCCGGAAGGTTGCATGCATTTACGATCATTATCCTGTCGCTGGTGTACATTATACAAGAGAGAAGTGATCAGTTTCCATATCACGAACTGTCGACGGAATGGCTGTATCAGTGCTACAGAGACATCTCGTCTCATTACTCCTTTCACTTCGGAGGCCTTTTACTATTTATCTCGAGGGAGCAATACAGTATTCTGTTGTGAATCTATTGATGTAGGGGATCGACATGAAATTAAAAAATAGGCCTACCTAGTGTATCTTATTCGCTGCAGGCCAATATAAGTTACAGCCTGTGTTGGGCAAATAAAGGGAATTTTCTAAATACTTTTGAAAATAGGCGTTTAAAATGAGTATAATAATTTTTATATTATTTAATCATCCGATTAGAGTAGGCCTAAAAAGAAAAGAAAAATGAGTAAATAGATATGTGTGATTTAAGGCCAATTAACACCAGACGCGCCGCTCTGTGATAGATAGAACACTGTTTGTTATGTAATACAGTTTACATTGCAGGTAAAAGGTACGCGACTGTCGCGCGACAATCGACTGCAGTTAGAACTGTTTCTATTTTGGAAGCGACGAGAATCGCGTCGCGCTGCTATTATCCATTCAATTGCGTCATATATAAAAACCGAGGCACAGAGACTTCCCGTGAAACAGCAAAGCAACATATACCTTCCATTAAACATCGGAGCAACAGAGACCTCCTGGGAAACACCGATGGAACAGAGACATCCCATCAAACACCGCAGAAACAGAGACCTCCCGTTAAACATCGAGGCAAGAGAGACCTCCCCTTAAAACAACGGAGCAACAGAGACATCCCATTAAACACCGCAGCAACAGAGCCCTCCCGTTAAACACGGAGGCAACAGAAGTCTCCAGTTAAAAACCGAGGCACAGAGACCTCCCGTGAAACAGCAAAGCAACAGATACCTTCCATTAAACATCGGAGCAACAGAGACCTCCTGGGAAACACCGATGGAACAGAGCCCTCCCGTTAAACACCGAGGCAACAAAGACCTCCTGTGAAACAGCGAAGCATCATATACCCCCCATTAAACATCGGAGCAACAGAGACCTCCCGTTAAACACAGGAGCAACAGAGACCTCCCGTGAAACACCGATGGAACAGAGGCCACATGTT
>JAVFBZ010174882.1:0-16001 GCA_032466195.1 Katharina tunicata | reverse complement strand
TTTCTGAATAAGTTATCTGAAATTCAGGTTCATAAAGACGTCATATTAGTGACCCTTGACGTAGAATCTATGTACACTTATATCGACATTGAGGATGGCCTTCAGTCTGTTGAAAATGGTTTCCTTGGGTATCACGATTCACGCTGTCCTTCTACTGAGGTGCTGAAACTGTTGGAACTCAGTTTGAAATATAATGATTTCGAATTCAATGGTCGAATATTCCAGCAAATAAAAGGCTGTGCTAAGGGCAAAAGATTCAGTCCCAATTTTGCCTCTATTTTTATGGGGACATGAAGCCCTTGGAAAATGTGGTAAACAGGCCCTGTTGTACCTTAAATATTTGGATGATATATTTATCCTTTGGCAGCATTCTAGAGATGATCTAAATCTCTTTATCTCGACTTTAAATCCTCATGATCCCAATATTCAACTTCAAACTACTATTAGCCTGTCTAGTGTAGATTTTTTGGATGTTACAAAAATATATATAGCCTAGATATTTGCATTATTATTTAGCTTTTGCGAGTATGTGGTTAGAGCATTGTTAATTGAAGTATCCTTTAAGTTCAAATGATTCCCTTGTGAAGGCCAACAACTTTTTTTTACCATCCATTGATTTTATTCAGCCTATGATCTAAAGTCTTTAACACTGTAAAACATATTTCTAGGGCCGTCGCCCAGCATACTCTCTCTTCAAAAAATGCATTGCGCTCAGAAGGTTTGATTTGACCATTTGTGCTTAATATGAATAACACAACAGCACTTAAGACGTTTATGGGTACACGTATTTTAGAATAATCCTCTCCGATAACCCGATTTTGATAAATGGCTTTGATTTTCCGTTATGGCTACTGTTGATAACGATTGATACAGGTCCGTGATCTTGAAGTAAAAGCGTTTACAAATGACTTCTTAGTTGAGGGTCACGATCTTCACAAAGACAAACAAAGCTACCTGTAGTCTGAAAGAATTTGTAAGCAATGGTAAGGGTGCCGTCTTCATGTAGACCCACGTTGAATAAATAACAAGTCTTATTAAGTTCCGTTCAGAGATTAGATAAAAGACATTTTGAAGAAACGTGGAAGTTACAGAGCTTATGGTGCACTTACGGCGTGTATCGTACATGTACTTCCAATGTTACTTGTTTTATAACCTATATTTGAAATCACTGTTGATAATTTCCTCAACACGATTCCCTGTTATAGTCTACAATGTCTCTCAATTTCAAAACAGTAAGACGGTATGTCCGAAGATTGAGTTCATTGTGATATTTCTATATTTCGGCGTCAACTTATGGCATCGTCAGGAATATAAAACAGGATGGAAGTATATATACACTAGAGAAAGAACGGCGATTACGCAAGAATGTTTTACAACCAATGACAAACAAACCATTTCATGAGTAAAGTTATTCATTTAAATAAATGTAACTCTTTAGAAGCCTTTTAGCCATGGCTAAGTGCTGGGCACGTGTTTTTTATAACCAGGGTCTCTTTGAACAGAAATTCATCCCAGTTGTTTGCATGTTCGACAATTTGGACGTCGCTTAACAAATGGTGCGCTGTGAGCTGAAAGTCGTTTGACTTTACTCTTTAGCCATTTTAAAATTTAGCAGATTAATCTATACTATATTATCTACATTTAAAAGTAAAGTACTTGTATTAAAACAACTAAGTAGAAATTACCACTCTTTACAATCAAAATCTTACCCTGAATAATTGCTCAGAATTCACCAACTGTACTTTTACTCCATATGAGTTACAAACCTGCACAACCGAACTGAGTCAATGTTTGTTAACGATGACTTAATTGGTACCTACAGTACTAAGTGATGGGTTTCTTGAGATTCAAGCGATCGTCTCGAGACAGTTTTGAACGGAAATGTATTCTTAAACTAACACGCTTTTCCTAGATGATCCTGACTAATTTACCATGAAGTGATTCTTCAAGTGGATGACAGGTGAGCGTGGATTGAATATACCTGTCAGGTTAAGCTGTGTTTACATTGATAGCGGTCAGACGGATATTCACACGTGTCAACAGATGAATTGCGATAATAAATAAGGCCCAGAGTGAACAAATGTCCTAACATCGACTGACACAGATTCTGCACATTTCCGATAGTTGGAAAGTTTGTATGATCCAATTAAAAAAAGTAAGTTTTCTCGTGTAGGTACATATACTACTTCAGAATATCCAAGTTTAAAAAAAAAATAATGAGGCGTTAAAGCTTGGCAGCAGGTGAGAATTTCACAGATAAGTGGGAAGAACCCACCAGCCAAGTGCGTCAATATCGAATGTTTTTGAAAAGCAGTTTGACGATGTCAATAGATGTTTTGCTTGTACAGCTAATTATAGCCCTCACAGAGGCCCATGTCGTCCCACTTAACATACTAAACACACAGACATGTCTGGTAACAGAGGAATCCGTTGACTGATGCTACAAATCTATTACCGACATTGTTTCCCACGCCATAGAAATGTGACCTAGAGATTACTGACTAAACAGTCCTTGGACGAATTAGTGGTGCAATTATAACATGGAAACAACTTCAGTTGACCCAAGAGTATAGTCTTGTTATTTTACTTCACTCTGTCGTAATAATAACGCAGCATTTCATTCAGGTTTCTGAGGTTCTTGCGTTTTATCAAAATTCGTTAAAAGTTGATTACAGTCGAAATCGCATCCATAAAGAGCTCTGATAGGCAAGCCGTTGACCTCTTTAAGACAGCCATAAAGGAAAACAAAAATCCCTAAGATTCTCCAGTATGTTTTTACTCCATGCGAGTTGAAAAACTGGACAACCAACTGGGCCATTTCTTTGTTAACTATGTCTTAATTAGTTCTTACTCAGCTAAGTCCAGGGTTACTTGGGATTCACCTGCTGGCATTTTGACTTAAAGAATCACGAAGGGTAATTTATTATAAACTAACACGTATGTCCTGAATGATCCTGACTAATTTACCTTAAGTGATTCCTCACGTCGGCGACAGGTGCGCGTGGATTCATTATTCCTGTCACATATAGCTGCAATGATATTGATAGCGGTCAGGCTGATATCCCCACGTGCTACCAGATAAATTGGGATAAAGTTGTCTCAAATATATAAAGATATAACCTTAGAATGTAAAGGTTTAAGAAGATATAATGAGGCGTAAAAAGCTGTAGATATTCATCCGATAAGTGGGAAGAGTCCACGAGGTTAGCTTCTTCTGTTTGCAGCGAGAAAGGAAAACAAAAATAGACACAACTCGCAAGTGCAGCTGGTGTACAACTCTGGGTACAATGAATGCGTAAAATGGTTCCATTGGGGCAGAACAGAAACAGGATGTAAGAGTAGGACGCTAAAGAGCTTTGTATGTACCAGAGCAACTTCAAGTCAAATGGTTCGTTTTGTACAACACAAATTAATGCTATGTAATTTTTTGTGGCACTTAGTTTTAGGTAATTATTGGAAAACTGATTTATGGATAACAATTTCCTTATTTTTTCACACGACGCTCCGATACTTGCGTCTTTGTCAAGTATTATATTAACCAACACGACATTAATCTGACTATACATGTACAAATATTTTAAAGATCATAAATATTAATAAACAATTTTGCGAAATAGTAAAATCAGTGATGTAATATATTTGAGAAAAAAAGTTGTTGAATGGGTTTATTGCAGGTATTCTTGAATAATCATGTTAATTATGTTATTCATACGCTGAAGGGATAAAAAAATACCTTGGTCTCCATTTTTTTGGTTTTAGTCTTTTGTTTGTATTGCCTATAATAGTTTACGTTAAGTCCATAATGTTGTCGTTAAGGGCTTTAGTGTTTTTCCTCTCAATCACATGAGATGAGTTTCTCTCCAGGTTGTCGTATATAGCTGACTGCCCATCTCTTTGAACTGTTGATCTCTTGTGCTCTTTCAATCTTCGTACTAGAGACCTCACTGTTTCGCCAATATATTTGTCCCTACAATTACAATTTATTTTGTAAATGGTTCCTTTGGTTCAGTTGGATTTAAGCTGTTTTCCTGAGGCATTGAGGTTGGCTTTGAGAGTTCTTGATGCACTGGTGAAAACAAATTTAATGTTCAGTTCCTCTAATAGTCTTTTTGTACAAAACACTTTCGAATAATTTTAGAAAGAATGACTGATTAATAGGGTCTACAGCTATTATGCACATATACAAAAATGTTTAAGACCAAGGTCTACAGGAAAGTGTCATTCTAAGTTTATTATTATAGCTTGTAAAAACAGTTATCATTATTTGCCAAGGGACCTTTGATGCAACCAAGAATCATAAACTACATAAGACTACATCTACATAACCAAATGTCATGTTTTGTAACCATTATGAATTATTTTATATATACATTAAATCCAATATAAAGTTCCTGTGTCTTTTCATATAATTGAAACTTGATTATTTGTAATCAGTACCACGCATCAAGAAACGCATACATCTATCAGTTTCAGAAACAAACTCCATCGTCATTTCAAAAATATATCACATGGCTCTATTCGCATTTTGTGTAAAATCATATTTAGTGGTACCTAAGATTATAGACAATTGCGTTTTTTTGTGTTATGACAGGCTTATATATGCCATGTGTTTTTGCTTGACTGATTGATTGATTGGTGTTTAATGCCGTATTTCGCTTATATGACGGCGTTGTATTCTAGCTGTAGACATAGACTCTTAACAAATGTGTATTCACTATATTGTTTTTGCTGTTGGAAAGATAATGTTCCTCCAGTTCTAAGTATGACAGCAGGAATATAATCTGGAAACATAGTGCCCTTAGCCATATGGCCCACGCGTTCTGAAAAGAAAAATAACTTCTCTATAACCAATTTCGACAAAGCCACTAGAACTAGAACGATACAAGGAGGGCTTTAATAATCCAAGATACACTATTTTGTCTGCGATAATATAACAACCTTTTAAATGGCGTATGCCTGCACAAGCTAAATTTTTAGTTTTGTTTGGTGTTAAATAACAGTAATTGTCCTGTATAGAATATCAGATCAGTTGATATAGTTTTCTGCCGCTGTAATTGCTGGACGTGACGGTAAGTACCAGCATTAAAAAAAACCAGCCACCTGCGCCTTGTCTGGAGACACTGTAGATTATTGGAATGTAGGTGGACATTCAATATCTGATTTGATATTAACTAGAGCAACGTGTATTTGTTTAAGAAACGAATGAAGCCTTGTGTTGGAATCCAGCTAATGCTTGACTTCCAAAATGTCCCATTTGGATGTAACATTAATTCCTGTGTAGTGAAATATATTCGGAAGGGATAGGGACTCCGTTATTGGATTACTATATATATTGTTTTATAGCTGGTGATATAAGTCAGATAGAAGATTTATGGGCAGCGTCTTGGTGAAGTAATCGGTAAGAAGAGACAAAACAATCATCTGACTGTCTACTCCAGAGAATGGTTAGGGTGTATTTGTAATCCCTCAAGTTTATTGACATATTGGACTGAGACAGTTATTTGCCAAGACGTCCACTCAAAGCGATGCTCTTTTTCAAAACCCCTATTACCCACAGTAACCAGAGAAATGAACGAGAATATACTGATTTATATATTTGATTGGTGTTTAACGTCGTACTTCATTATATTAGTATTCCATTTATAATGACGACCTTGCTTTGTCTATGTTTGGTGGAAATTCGAGAATAGAATCTATTCAGGGTACAGTGAAGAGGACTCAGTAATCCAACAGTCAGGTAGCTGACCAATGGCGCAACGCTGAAATGAACGAGAAAGCCAGTGCCTTGAATCAGCTGATGTTGTTGATCATCGTGTAATTTAAGTGATTTAACAATGAACATCTCATGTGTTTTTAGCTGCCTTAATTTCATTATTTGTATAAACTACACATCTTTGTTGTTCACAATTAATTCCAAACGTTATGAATGCTGTAATTTCCATGGGATTATCGCTTTGCCTGAACCGTCACTCAGTCACTCACTGCTCTGACGAAGCAAATGTGTTTTAGCCAAAAAGAATTACCTATTCTGCTGACTCAAATGACCATTATGTGTCAGTCGATCTCATCTATACACCAGACTACTCATCTTCAACATCATTACCGCGGATTAACGCTACAGGAATAATCTCTGTCCATTAAACGATCCAATGGCAAACAATTTTAATGCTTCATAATGTAACGAGAGACTTTGGAAATGTGCTATTCCAGTCTGGCTGTGTCACAACAGTAATTGATCTATTCTGTCTAATATAACCCACAGAGGAGGTTGGACGCCAAACATGGTAAAACTCAATTAAATCGAATAGTTTAGAAGGGGTCGGATCAGAAGGCTTCATGCACTTTTAACCAGCCCTGGCTAAGGTCATAGTTTCGAGCTTACAATTATGCTGTCACACTTACAACTGAAGGAACACTTTGTTATTAATAAATATTGCGTATACAAATATCTAATTTACTTTTTTCTACATTCTAATACATCAGAACAAATACCAGGCGGTAACGTCTTAGGGTAGATTTTAAAATACATAAAAAATGACTATCAAAATAATTATTTATAATAATTGCAGGCATATATACCCGAATTCCCGCTATAAAACCAGGGTCTTTTCAAAAATGCTCCGTGTTACTATGTCCCTCCTGGCGACACAATAATATAAGACGCGTTTGAAAGTACAGACGTTCTTTGTAACCCCTCTTGTACAATCCCAAAAGTAACAAGGCAATTATGGAAAAACGAAAAGGAGTGGTGCAAATCACGTAGACTAGTGCGCACAAGGTGCATCCGAGACCACAGATACAGAGAACACATACATGCACAACCTGTTTTCTCGATAATTGTGATAATGGCAAAACAGTGCACAAATTCATTTAATATTAACCGTTGACATTTACACAGGGTGCTCTGGAACTGTTCCTCACTCGTCATTAGCGAAGATATTTAAGTCATTTTTTTTTTATTACTAAAGCCGCAAAAAGAGTTATCATATAAGTGGAATTGTATTAAGCTATTTGAATGGATTTGAATCCAAAATTGGACTTAAGTTTGGCATCAAATGACGCCAGATGTTCTAGATCTACATCCTGGCAAAGATCCCAGTCATCAAGTAACTAAGATAAAGCTCTCAATATAGCGCAAAACCACTAAACGGATGCCAAGGTTTAAATTGAAGAAAACGTTACTGTGTTCGGGCAATAAAGGAATTGGGAATAGGTGAATAGCTCTGCGTTAATGAAATGAGAGAGGAGACAGTTAATTAACCTGTCAACGAAAGTCCACTTAATACCTTAAGAAAAAGTGTCCATGCACGATTAATATAACCCTTGCTTGCAGTCTGAAAAAAACCAACACTTTTGAAACAAACTAGCACAGGCGAAAACTAAATCAATAAGTGGCCGTCAAATAAGCCTTTGCCAATTTGAAATTTGATCACATAACACTCACCCAAATATAATAAAAAAGCAGTGTGTTCACCAATATTACCATTAATTAAAATAATAATTAAGTATTATTTTAGTATACATTTACCAATTATGTATACACGTAAGACATAAAATAAGGTCTTCCATTTTCAGTTCTTGCTGTCGTGAAAATATTTCTTTAAATAAAAGCGGAGTAACTCCAACTAACTACTGTTTCGCAATTATATATTAATTGCGTTGAAAATGATGAAACAGTAACACTGGAACGTAACGCGTAGTTTACTAAAGTACATTAACAATTTCTGATCTCTGACTATTTATCAACGTCTATGGTAAAAGCTGAACAGATAAAATAAGTTTTTCCGTCTACTGAGATATCTACTTCAGACAATATCATTGGCTTTTTGTCAATACTCACAATGCGAAGTTCTCTATACGGTGATTGCGATTAAATCTTTCCTTTTGTTTATCGAGTTTACTGGAAAAGCTCGCCTGAAAATTACATAACTTGTCATTTGAATGAATATACTATATTCTCCGAGAACAAATTGTGACTATCTATTCCATAAAATCAAACTCTGGTTGGCTCGCTGCTTACTGAAACCAGCATGCGCACCAAGGGATTGACTGGCCAAAGCAACTGTGGATAAATCTGCTATCGTGCCACATATAAGTTGAGTCGATATCAACTGTGGAAAAAAAAACTAAGAATTTGGAGTTGCTTTCAACGATAAACATCAATTTGATGGAATACTTTCAGAGCTTAATTGCTCGAATCAAATTTCAGTTTCGGTAGAAAAATAATTCTGTTGATTTTGAAAAATTGCAGGGAAAAAAATGGTTTGTTAACATTAAGCGGTCGTTTCGCAAATTATAGTCCACTGACAAGTAATTGCTAATTTACTTAATTACCGAATATCTGATCGGAATATCTAAGTTGATAGGAACAGATTGTGTATCAATACTGCTAAGAATGAACAAAGCAAATGAGATTAACCAAGAGTGTGATCTTGGGTGTTGAACATTTTGTCTTCAGTAGTCCTGAGACGTGTTATTATCTCACGCCAAGGTCTTCTAACGCGTTTCTTGGCTACTTTACTCCAACCGAACTGTTATAGAGAAACTTCATTTGCTGTATGTGTTCAGTTGTTTCGAAGGGCAAATATTAAAAGTTAGCTAGGGTCTAACTAGCGATTATTTGTCTCTTCTGAAATGTGTGGAGAGACACATTAAGCGAGGCTAATAACATCTCAATGGGGGAAGCCTACCATCATCAGAATTACCCGACCCCAGCATGAACTTTCCTACACAAAATACCAATTAAAATATTTCCGTGACATCGAGTAAACGAATTGAAAAACGTCTGATAAAATCGAGCCATCTAACTGTCCTTACAGATAGCTCATTATACGGATAAATAACATTGTATTTTCAGACACAATTTTGTCCAGTAAACACCTTTCGTACAAAGGCATCTAGTAACAAAAGTCCTCATCGTCATAACTTTAACAACTCCACCTCTTTATCTACATTTGTAGACGGGTTGATAATAAGCGACGGGAAGAAATCAAATAAGACTAAGGTCAGTTGCATGTAGAAACTTAAAACGAACTATTGTGAGCAGGGCTTGTTTTTATTCTCAAAGCTATCCATTTGTCTGTGATCGAAATATAATCGTGACTGCTTTGTTCAAATTCCAACTTTTATTGCTGGATTTTTAAGAATGCATCAACCAGCTTCCACGCGTTACATGGCAATGTATATGTTAACCATAATCGGATTATACGGCATTCGTGCCCCTGGTCATTGAATAATTAAACACATGTCTTAACTTAAAGAAGGTAGGTCAAGGTAATAACTTGAAATAGAGTACTCAGAATATAACACCGTGTTAATAAAAGAAATGCAAAAGTGTTCACGTTTTTTTCCATGATTTGATTTACGACGTGTTCTAGGGGGCTTGTGACATTGATATTCATCATGAACAAAAGTGTTGGTTTGCTGAGTGTATGTGTGTGAAAGAAAGATGCTTCACGCCGATTTGCAGCCAATGGTAAAACTCAAGTTCAGCAATGAATAATCTTTAACTTGAATGAGTCGTCTTCTAGTATGAACAGATACGTCTGGGAAGGGACAAACCAAATGAGATTAACCTATAGTGTGATCTACGGTGTTGAACGTTTCTTTTCAGTCCTCAGACGTATTATCGTCTCATGCCAAGATGTTCTAAAAGGCATTCTGATTAGTTGGCTGTAAAGTAAAACTATATTTACCCGCGGGTACATGGGTACATATTAAACGCAACAAATATCAAGGTTTTTAACAGAAATACTGATTAGCTGTCTCTTTCTGAAATTTGTCGAGGGACACCATATTTGCTTTCACGTCCAAGTCTGCAGATAATTGAACAATAAGTGAGGCTAATAATATCTCAATGGCAGAAGCTTGACACAACCAAGCTCATCCAACGTCAGCATGAACTTTCCTCATCGAAATCCAACTTGACAACTGTCCGTGTCATCTACCTCTTTTCTTTTCATGTCAGCTATCATTCATATGTACTACGTATTATTTCACCTGGTAAGAATTGAACCTTTACGGGATAGAACAAGTCTAATAGACTTTACTCCCGCCTTCCTATTCTATATTAGTTAATAATTGTATTTAATTTACTGGTGAATAAATAAACAAACAAACAAACAAACAACTTGTCCTTATACATACACTGCATCTCATCTTTCATCAGACAGGCAAACATTAAGTGAGGCTTGCCACCATTATAATCTTCCTTGATCAAAATATTTGGCGGTTGAGACTATTTTTGATTAAACAGATTCTAGCTCAGAACATTTTGCAGGCTGAGACCTTTGGGGGAATCAAACCAACGACCCTTGGAGTCTCAAACAATCGCCAGCAGTAAATGCAGACAACATAGACTGCTCAACTATCCGGCCTTCTACACAGATAGAAGGTTAGCTAGGTGGACTAGATATGCACATTCACTAATCATCTGACTGGTTGACACAGCTCCCAAAACTGATCGCAATGGAATACTTTTTTGTGTCGTTTAAGAAAGCCACCATTAACAGTATTTTCGTTATTGTGGCTGAACAGATTCTAGTTACGAACATTTTGCAGACTGAGACCCTTTCTAAACAGGCAGAAATGATATCTCCATAATATTTCCACACTAACACTGTCATCAGTAGGCAATTATTATTGGTCATAGTAGCTATAAAACAATATGATGAATGACGATGAAACATAAACACTTTGTCCCTTTCTCCGTCAAAAGCATACACGAACAGAATTAAACACGAGTCAATCAGTGCCTAGTACAAAACTGTCAAGCGTTACTAAGCATATAACTAAAAACATATGGAATAAAATGTGAGTGTTACACCGAATAAACTTTGTATAGATATACCTGATATACATTTCATAGTGATATATTATTCAGCAGATAAAAGCACATAGCACCAAACTGGGTATACTGTCTTTCAACTTAAGAAATAATATGCGTGCTCACAAAAGCTAATTTCCGATTTCCACGAATTTACTCTGCTCTTGTCTGTTAACATAGATTTAATGTGTAGAGGTTACGTATTCATACTGAACACGCCTATACTAGTCATCGAACACGATTATCATTAAGAACGTGACTAGAACAAAGAAAAGCGGCAAATGGAGATAGTTACTAGACGATCAAAATACAAAACTTTAAATGCTGTGCAAATGGTGTAGTACACAACAATATTATCCGTGTTAAACATAATGTATATCGTCTTTGTTTCAGAAACAACACAGCTACAAATCACACAGTTTATATTTATACAATACAAAAGGAACAATGCTCCAGAAATCCCTTTGATAGATGCGCTTTATGTTGCGAAAGGTTTTATTTTGCTTTGTTTTTAAAAACACATCGTAGGGTTTAACTACTGGTAGCTCCAAGGCCAATTCCTTTGCCGCCATGCAAATACTTACTGAATATATTGGTCTAACTGTAAAGACAGCGGAAGATTTTTGTTATGTTTGCATAAAAGACATAAAATATCATCGGGAAATGGAAAAGCAGAAATAAACTGTAGTAATTACACCCTCGCGTTACCTTTAATTTGTTTTTGGTCAGTTTTATTTCTTCTATTCCATTACTTATGTCAGTCTACGATCACCACTCCAGCATATGGTGTTGTGCATATTATATATTCATAGTGTGCCATGAAAACAACTGTACTTTCATGACAACATTTGGCTATCACCTGAGTTTCCAAAGTCCTTAAGGCTACATCATAAAGCTTCACACGATCTCTGTTTCTCTGAACTCTGTCATATCTACACTCAATCTGCGTTGTATTTTTTTTTTAAGATAAAGCATGCGCTCTGAATGACAAGTTAATTCTCGATTGGATAACTTACTGCCAACAGATCCTTTGCCACGAGATCTTAAGGTAGCCCTTGTCTGAGCTGTGTTAAAGAGTGATGAAGAAACCACATCTGCATGACGACGATTCGGCCTTCTAGACTTAACTTTTCCCTCGAATCTCTAAAACAACAGCATGTTTCATGTCGGTAAAACAATACTTTTATAGAATTAAGGTTTTGTTTCTTTGTTCAATTGGGGTTTAACGCTGTACTGAAGGTTATTTCACTCACCGATGGATGACACTACCCAAAACAAATCTGATAACCACAATACATATTCAGGACAAAAAACAGGACACAACAACAAATCAGCTTACTGATGCCCTTTAGCTCAGAGAGCACCAGGTCACAAGAGGCTTCCACCCAACCACCCGCAAAAAATGTATGTACAGGAAGTATAGTCCTACTGTTAAACAAATGTCTAAAATCTTTTCTTTACAAAAAATAGAATTGTTCTTTGCCTAAAACATACAAATCTATAAAGGCGGATTTCTGCCAATATGTTTTTATAAAGAATGATTGGCATAAAGGCTTTCTATGGAGAATTTAAAATGGGTGATAGCTTGGAAAGAGTGCCTGAAAACTTTATTTGTGCCCTAAAATACATATCACATGTTTGGAATTGAAATTTATAACACGAAAGTACAGTAAATTTGGTCGGTTCACATCTGTCTTCTTTTGCCTTTTCCCACCTTTATGGAAAACAAAAGGAGCATCCCGAATCTAATCTTCTTTCCTTTCAAGATGAGGCGGGATGAACTTTACACGCTCGGATGCCAGAAAGCCCATTATACCATATTATTACCATGCTGACATGTGGAAACATTCTTCCTTACAAAATATAGTCAGATAAATATGCGAATTCAACGTACAACATAGTTTTGGTCAATACGCAACGACATGCCTAGACAGATGGTGCATATATAAATATCAAAAGTTTTATTTTAAGTTGTTTCTATTGGGGCACAACTCACATGTATTTATATAGGGAAATACAATATTTGCACTGCCGGTATAAAATAACGATGCAATTCCCCGTAATAAGGGCTATGAAATCCTTAAGGAGCTTTTTTATTGTTGCCATTGTAATGAACCATTCATTAATATGGGCTTCGGTTTTATGATTGTATGTAAGTGAGCTGTGTTTATGGCAAAACTAAATGGCTATAAAACCAGTATTGTAAGTAATTAACTGAAAATAGATTATAAATATGAAATATAAGGTATTAATTCGTCTTTTTTTTTTTTATTTATTTTCCCCGCAGCTAATGCCAGAGTTTTTTTACACAGACGTTTGTTTTTGATATCAAAAGTAAGACCTTTCCTTTTATAGATAATTGCTATCATGGACCACACACTAATATTAAGACATATAAAGCATTGGAACTGAACGAATGCCAAGCGTAAGGAATCAAAGCGTACAATTTTAGATCATAAACACAGCAACTGATATCGGTTTCCAAATTCATTCTTCAGCCGTAAGCTTGGTCGAGTAGAAGACTTTAAAAAGACTATAAAATCTTTAAATGTGGTTATTTATTAGTATAAATGTTATGTTCACTTGAGATCAACGTGACACAGTCTTGGTCAGTAATTACACTAATGCATACTTCTATAGCTAATGGAGGTTTTCTGTTCACCAGTTACGGTTGATTATACTGTCCTCGATCTACATCCGGTTAAATACAGGACTTACCCCTGCCCTGACGAATGAATCATTTCTAAATTAGCCGGTCAAGATGTGTGTTAAAATATCAAAGAATTGCAAAAGTAATATATATATAACATAGCGATAAAGTAGTTCTCTGGTAGACTGAAAACATCATGTTTATAATATGACGTTTATGTTTTGTATTGAAGTTTGAAACTTTGGACAGCATTTATGCCAACAAATAAGCCAATCAGGGGGAGATAACGCCTAAAGTTTGTTTTAATGAATTGACTTTTATTACAATCAGAACAATTTGAAGGTGAAAAATAAATAAAATACGTAAATTAAAAAAAAAAAAACATGGAACCATATTAGATGATTCGTTTTTATATTGCATGCTAATTAGAAAGACACGAAATACAAATATAATACTCAGATGGTGTATATTAAATATGTACTACTGAGAGTAATACACTTGTGTTTAACACCATACCTAAGGTGAGGAAAAAACATTATCGATGTCGGTAATAACAACAAATAGCGCCACAAGGGACGCCACAGCTCTGAGATAACTAGGCCACAGGAAGCCACCAACATTTTGTCAGATCCCTGAACCCTTTTTAATTAGACGCAACCAGAAATTAAGGGCTTTTGTTGTTTTATATACTTGTAGAGTAAAGTAAGGACGTCTTCTTGAAAAGACAATACATACTACAGTAATGCTGTTTTAATTTAGGCAGGAGCAAGTTAAGCTGTCGATACGCCGAGCGATTAATAGCCACGTGACACCATGACAAATAATTAGACCAATGTACCTAAATAAACAAGCATTAGCGTTCAGGATAAGACTTGCATCTCACAGTCGATGGTTTCCAGATAACGGTTTTCATTCAATATTTTGTTGTTCCAGGACTGTCGGATTAATCTTGACCATTACACGGATTGGATGGATAAGCAATAGTGAGGTTTCGAAACCTTATCAATTGACACTTTTGGGGACAATTATTTAAACAGCACTTTGTGGCTTTTTCTTTGACTAAATGTCTGTATATAATAGACAATAAAAGGGACTAGCAAATTTAGTAATTGACATCCTAATACCATTGTCTCTTTCTCACCTAGCAGATGTACTGTGTTCGTTAAATAAAACATTGTAGATCTTCTCCGACACCCACCAAAAGTTTTTTCTAGAAAATCTTTCGAGGGCATGCATATTATCAGGTATGCTTATTTTCCCATGGACCTCGAGCGAACGTTCGCCCTAGGGAAAAGTATAAGCCTTTTTATGTAAATTGACAAAATATGGCAATTATCAGTTTTTCGTACATATAAAAAAATCTGGTGGGTCACACCACTTCCAATATGAACTCGAGCAATATTATTACTATTCAAGCCTTTTTGTGAAATATTCTGTATGTTATCAAGCAAAAATATATACAGGTACCATCATTATTTATTTGTCGTATTTTGTATATATATCAACTCGTTCTCAGCCGTGACAACAAAGTTTTCTATCTATAGGTACATCATCAGCTTTAGTGACACAATATATATGGAAAGCCATGGCTAGCATCTTAATATCCTGCTTTATTAAAATCAACCTTTAGTGCGAAATATCGCAATACATTATTTTGATTAATATCGTATGGTCCATACTTTATTAAATCTGGATGAGGTATTATTACATCTCCACGAAATTATCTAACTTGGTCTATCCTAATAACACTGGAACTACTATGGATTAACAACTTCTGAGTTTATTCGGACGACGTTTCGGTGTTGCTTCTTACCGTTATCAAGTCAATGACATTTTTGCTGGAACTTACGTTTTTGGGTTGACTTTATGTTGGCGTCCAGCTTACAGTTTGCTGTAGTTTGAGCATGTCTTAGTTTTCGGTACATTTCTTCTTGTAAAGTCGATTGTATCTTTTCTTGCTGTGACGTTATTTTGGCATGGACCGATGATTTTTGTTTCCTGTGATGTCGTTAACGTTCTTTAACTAGAAGGGTACTTGCGTGTTTGAGTATCTTAGTAGCCGCTTCTGAGTGGATAGGGCTTTTGAGTTTCAATCCAGTGGGTATGATTTCATTATCTCTACATCTCATTAAGAAAGTGACGTGGTTGCTACTCTTTAGGTATTTCTTCTCCATTCTGTTGAGTCTATTAATGTCTTGAATTGCCTCATCTCCATGTTGATGGCGGATAACTTCTTTAAGTGGCATTTAGAAGTTGGCTATATAATAACACTGGAACTACTACTAGCAACTAGTCAATTTCAATTTGAAAAGGACACAAAAACAACCCAACAATAACGCCCCTCCCAGAACAGTAGTGAATCTGAGCAGTAAAATCCTATCTGACCAACAGATAAGCCTCCTCTCAAAAGGATTAAACTTCATCCCTACCAGTAAAAAACTGAACAATGATGACTTTGTTACCAATATAGAAATGGGACTCCAGCAATTAGCACCTGGAGGTCAAATTGATTATATCCGACACCAG
>JAVFBZ010174871.1:0-16001 GCA_032466195.1 Katharina tunicata | reverse complement strand
CTAGACCCCGACTTCCAAACAACAGGCCTCTCGCCCTAAGGAGAGCAAACATACTTCACAACAGTTTACAAAGGAACCCCACCAAGTCACAGCACATGACTTCTTTCATGGAAGGAATATTAGACAGAAATCATGCCGAAATAGCACCACCATTAAAACAAGGAGAAGAATGTTGGTACCTGCCCATCTTCGGGGTATACCACCCTAAAAAGCCTGATCAGATTCGAGGTGTCTTCGACTCGTCCGCGCAATTTAAGGGTATCTCTCTGAACAATGTCCTATTGACCGGTCCAGATTTGACCAACAACCTCATCGGGATCCTTTTACGGTTTAGATCGGAACCTATTGCCATCACCGCCGACATACAACAGATGTTCCATTGTTTCTTGGTAAAGGAAGAGCACAGAAACTTTTTACGTTTCTTATGGTACCGTGACAACAACATCGATAATGAACTAATCGAGTACAGGATGCGAGTCCACGTGTTCGGGAATAGCCCTTCCCCAGCAGTAGCCACATATGGCCTCAGAAAGGCTGCCAAAGTCGGTGAGGTCATTTTCGGGAAAGACGTCAGCAACTTAGTGGAACACAACTTCTACGTAGATGACGCATTGGTTTCCCTTCCCACTGTTGATGAGGCAATAGACCTATTGAGAAAAACTCAACTTGCTCTATCATCACACGGCAACCTTCGCCTTCACAAGATTGCATCCAATAGCGCCCAAGTTATGAATGCTTTTCCGTCAGACGACCACGCTAAAGACCTGAAGGATTTAAACCTCAATTCTGACAACATACCAATACAGCGAAGTCTGGGGCTATATTGGGACCTTACTTCTGATTCTTTCATCATACAAGTGAATTCAGACCAAAAACCATTTCCCTTCTTGTTTTGTTTTGTTTACTGATTTACTTATTGAATGTTCGGATACGGTTAACTTTATGCCAACCCCAGTGGACAAGGCAGAACTCTTTCCATTTGAACTTAAATCAGGTGATGTGCTGAAAGTGAGTAATAAAATTAATTAACAAGGGAAGCTTTTCAAATCTGGATTGAAAGTCTTCATTTTCCCTCACCAGTAAGATAGTTTATATTTTGTATCAAGCAAATTTTGCTTTGTAAGAAAGTAAATTTGTGATATCTGACTACAAAATTAATACTGAAGGAAATACAATACAAGCGAATTAGACTTGGCTATCCGATAAATCATTACATATGTTTATGTCTTATTAAGTCCCATTCTGGTGTTTGATCTCACAAATGGCGAAATGCAAGAAGAGCAGTGTGATTACCTGAACCAATGTGACAAAAACAATTTATTTTCTTTTAAATGTATAAGATTTACCTGATGAAATAAGTTGCCCATGTTTTAAAGTATTTTCCTCCCGGTTGACCAATCAGTGAGCCTTTCCCAATCATATTGTCATTGGTTTTCATCCATGCAGGAGCACTCCAAGGACTTCCAAATATGGTCATTTGTCTACCAGATAATCTTTGGGCAGCTTGGACAATAGGTATCTGCATAGTGATTGGATACAACAGCATCATTATATTATATCTAGAATATTTTTTTAACACAAATAATAGATTCAATTTATATTTATTATTGTGTCATAAGAGTAACTTTAAATATCTTTGTGCATTTTACCACATATTAGCAACATGTTTTCTTTATGAAATAAAACAATGAAAATACAATTCACATTGTCTTAGCGTTAACATTAACTGGGGTGGGGGTGGGGCTCTAAATATCAAACGGCACCTGTTCACCACTTACTTGATGTATGTATCAAATTTACTAATGATACCTCAACTGGTTTTGCAGATATGTTCTGGAAACAAAGGCAAACCTCAAATTGCTCAAATAGTTCTTAAATTCAACTTGTTTCCATGGAAACTGAATACTTTTTAAAATAATCTCTAAATACCAAAAGGCACTACCAGTAGTTGAGCACTTGCTTGATGTGTATAGCAAATTTCATCAAGATACGCCGAGTGGGTTTACAGCTATGCACTGGAACAAAGGCTAATCTCATTTATTTCTTAATCCAATTTGAAAACCATGAAAACTATAGAATTTTTTTTAGTTAAAATCTCTTTAAAAAAAAGGCATCACTTAACCACTTGCTTTTTATGTATATCAAAATTCATAATGATACCTCAAGTGCTTATGCAATTATGCTTCGAAAACAACCCATAAAACCTACTTGCAAATTTACAGGGCATTGCACCAAAACTTTTGGTTATTTCACTCATATGACAGTCTGCCACCCAAATGGGTAGAACATTTAATTTCATATAAGATTTATTGGATTGCTGTAATGTATTTGGTGGAAAACCAAGAAGAAACCTCGTGAAAATCACCTGCAATCTAAGCGACCTCCAGAAACAACCCTTATACAACTTATTCAACAAGGTGAATTTCACTCAGCCACAGGACAAACAGAGGGTTTAAATAATGATACTACAATACTTCTGCTTCTTAATGTAAAGGTAGCATGGACAAGGCCACAGCAAAGTGAACTACAGCCAAACCCTCTTGCATCCCTTAGAATCAAGGAGACATATTCTCACCTTATATTTGATATCCTCCATTTGTAATGAGAAGTTAGTTAACTGGAAGTCCAGAGGGGAGTCATCATAAGAGTATGGGTGTGTTGAAAAGTCACAACTTGCCATGGGTATTCGAATAACATTGTACTCAATCCCTGTGCAAACAAGCATATTGAAACACTATTCAAAACTATTCAGTATTAAACTTGCAGAGTCAGAGATTATTTCTAGGAAATGCCTTCATTATTGGCTGAAGTAAATTTATTCAAAATTTATTAGATATTTTCGGAATGGATTTCTGAAATGAGATATGGCAACAATGTTCAATAATCATATGATAATTAGTTTCTTGATTTGAGTTTTGCACTTATTTCACAAAGTTAATTGAAACATTGTGTTGACCAATTGTGATGCTAAAAGTACAGTGTATCCACAAAGTATCATATATGAACCAACCCTTTGATTTATTTAATAGGACATTGTTGGGTGTATTTTGAATGATTTTTACTTGTGGACATTGTAGACAAACAAAGAGTAAAGGTTTACTGGATTTGACTAAAAAAGCTTTCTTTTGCAGTATCTTACTCATGGGTTTGTCTATTTAGATATTCTTTTTTCTTTTCGTCATATTGTTGTTTCATATTGTTTCTGTTTTTTACCTTATGACAAAGTTGAAGTTTGTGTGAAAGTGATTTCATGCCATACTTAAGGTTATTTCACATGTGCGACAACTTGCCAGACCAATGGGTTAAGGAAATCACGTTTGATCGCTTGTTTAATTGAGGTTTATGCAATACTTAAGGTTGTTTCACTCATATGACAGCGTGCAAGCCCACCACCCTCTGAAATTTTGGCAACAGGCAAGGGACAATGACAGGACTCAAAATTTCCTGTAGCTTCAAGTCTGAACTTGATACAAATTTAAAGATTGTTTTTTCTCCACTTCTAGGTCTTTGTTTAACATGTAGTTTGTTAAGCCGTAAAGGGGTTTTGAATTTGTTGAGCATTTAGAGTAAATAAGAAATTACATACCCTTATTAGAATAGTATGAGTCTAGTAGCTTTTGTTGAGCAGGTTGGCTCAGCTTGAGGATGTTGATACCAGCCGCATCAGTGATGGCACCACCAAACCCAGTGATGGTCTGGTACCTCACAGTGTCATTCACAGTCAGTACTAAACTACCTGGAATTAAATATCAATATATTTCTAAACATGCAACTTTATTTACACAGATATATTACACAGACACAGTGATGACAAATCATATCATGTTCTGGATTACTTCTCAGAGACAAATGTGTTAAGAAAGACTGCTCTATAGTTCTTCTATTAGGTAACCTAAACACATCTCAAGATAAAGCATTAACTATCTTCAGGTACTAGTTGTTATTGTGATACAGAAATAATGATACACACTTACTCTGTGCACTAAAAATGTCTGTTACGGTTGTTATTCTGACCAGCAAATACTAATCATACGGTATAGTACATGCCTTTAATAATGAGTGTTGAAATAACAACTGATTTTTTAGATTAGCTAGAGGGTAAATCAACACTTAACTTTAAATATATATAAGTTAAAATAAGCTTCAATGAGTTTGGCAGTTTAGAGACAGGCTTCCAGCAAAGCATGACATCATCAAATCAATTCTAAACTTAATTCTTTAACTGATTCAAACAACCTGTCCAGCACTTTTGCTTAACAGTAAATAAACCAAATAAAATGTAAATAAACAAAAGTCTTACTATTAGCCTGTGAGTCAATTGACCCAGTTGTTTTTTCTAAGCGTCTACCAGACAGTGAAGTGGTGTAAACTGTATATTGCTTTCCCTCCAAGTTTCCAATTGGTTCAACCGTATCACAACTTTGAGCATTACACACACAAACAATAGAACTGGACCCAAAATTCAAGGGGCTGCATGGAGTCGAACCTGAAAGAGTATAAGGTATTCTACTGGTGCAAAAGAGCTAAACTTATAGAAAACCCTTTATACACTGTACAACAAACTGAAACTTCAGTGGTTCCAATACTGTACACAGAATGTTAGCAAAATATGCATATTTAGTCAAATATGTAACAAAAAAAAAAGAAGAGAAGGAATATAACTACAGAACATCTTTTTTATCATTGTTTGTTTGTTTGTTTGATTGGTGTTTAACGTCGTACTCAAAGGTATTTCATTTATATGACGACTGATTCTCCACTTCTTAATCTGCTCTACTCAATACGGTGGAAAACCTCTTAGAACTGCTCCCGCGATTGCCGAAGTCACCTCTTGTGACTCCCTCATATACCTCAGGTCCACTGGGAGACTCGAACCCGTGCGGTACATCAAAGGAGGACCTGCAGGCAGATGCACTAACCACTGAGCCACGGCGCGGGCCCCCTTTTATCATTGTGAAATTGTGCCTTATTTTTGAGAGAACATACTCAATATGCACAAAATGTCAAGAAGAATACTTTATGCCTGGTGGAACTGAAATTTTGGATTGCTCTAAACATTTACATGGAATAAATTACATAACTTAACATGTTAACTATGATGTATTTATAATTAAGATAAATGACTGATGATGTCTATGGATTTAATGTAACATTTATTCAGTCTATAAGGAAACATTTGTATAACTTTGTTGAAAAAAAAATTAACAAAATTTTCCAACCATTGTTTCCTAGTGTTTGGGTTTATGATTTAGTTTCGGTAGCATTTAAAAGCTTGGTGCGTAACACAATATAACATTGATGGATTTTCAACTTCTGAGTATACTGATTGATAAACTGGACCAAACTGTTTAGTTTTTTATCAGCATACCCAGAAGTTGAAAATCCATCAAAGTTCTTTTGTCAATACTTCGTACCATCTAATAAAATATTAACACATTCATGCACACAGGACTACAATTCTACCAAATGAAGTTGTTACATTAGTGCGTAACTGTTTTCTGAACTCATAAAAGTCATATTTGATAAAGTTTTGAATGTCTAGATGTATCCTAATAAAACGTCAAGGGGTGTTTCTAGTTTGATGTCAAACTTGCAAAACATGATATAAAACATTACAGCTCGCGATTCAAGTTATTCATTCTAAATTTTACATTTCTTTTGATAGTGTGGGAATCGTTAATTTCAAATTCAATATTGTACCACTTGTGGTTCCTATTAGATAACAGAGCACCAAAAGCGTATGAACCCGTCTCAACTCCATTTTCGTTTTCAGCCTAGACCTTGCTGGAACAGAAAAGTTCATTGGATAGTGATCATACGGTAGACCAATCAAACTGCAAGTTGCAAAAGGCTGCGATATTAAGCGGCCATTTCGAATTTTTGACAATGTATTTATTTCAAGGAACACTCGACGTTTACATGAATTATTTCAGTTAGAACATGCTTTATGCTGGTGTCAGTGTGGAGGTAAAAAAATTAAATAAAAAAACTTAGAGAATTGTTCATTTTCAGTTATTAGGATTGATGTCATTGTGTTAAATCTGCATACGTAAACGCATCAAATGTAACGCAACAACAACAACACTGCCATTACCCGGTCTGTCGAATTACACAAATGGAGGTGTGATTACCAAAAAGAACATTTAGCACTTTTAAAGTCAAAACCTAGTAAACAAAGATATTTCTTTAATTAAAAATCACCTCCCATGTGTTATTATATATATGTTTTCTGACAATGATAATGAAGGACACTCACGATAACGCTAGTGCCAGAAGTATTATAAACTCTCCTTTGATATTTAATAATTCTTTACATTTTAGAGGACGGAGAGTGACAGTGAAACACTCTTAGATAAATGTCGCCCCTACCGTTCGTAGCATTTTTTGAAAAAAAATATGGCCCATGCAGGTAAATAAATACCTATGGAGGGATGCTACACTTGCTTTAAAACCGTCTTTCAAGTGTATCTTCTGTTTTACTCGATTGGAATGGGACATAGACTTCTCATCAAACACACGGCCACTTATCTGTCAGAACAGGTGCTCACGTTTCAGTGGGAGTCACGCAGAATCTCGCTGAGGCTGAGAGTTTGCGTGAAAAGGGACCTTGTTTCATTTCCCTCTATACTATATCCCAGGTTAAATTTAAGAAAATTCTTGGATTATTGTTGTCCTTTTGTGTTTTAAATAAAAGTAAAAAGGTATGGAGATATTTCCATAGTCGATTATTTTATTCAGACACATTATGTGTCCGTTTAAACTTAAAAGTTTGTTTATTTGGGTGCATAAAAAACTGTATGCGCTGGATTTCAGACCTTGGTTTTTCACCATCAGGCATTATCAAAATTACTGAAAAAATGAAGGTCTGATGACTTGGACTAGTTAAATCATAGCTGTTCAATCTTTGCAGCATAGTAGAGTACACACCATGTAAATTTTTATGCATTCTTGCCATCATTTTTGCCATTATATATGGCAATTCTGTAAATTTATGGACTTACGTATTGTGTCGATTTATGTTTTCACAATGTCTGGGCGCTCAATATGTTTCTATGATAAGCCTAAGTTTTTCTGTTTTATTTAATTTTTGTAAGTGAAATGTGACGTCTTCTGTGTTTCCAGTGTCATTTTTGGGGCCTCACTTTACCAATTGGGCTGGCATGCCGTCTTAAAACGTTACGTACAGCGTAAAACTCCAATCAATCAAATAAATTTAAACATAATTTTTTTGCAAATTTTTCTATGTTATGCTTAATATGGAATGTCTTTAGTCGGTAAGCTGTTGATGTTCTTTGAACCCCTTGTTTTGTTTTTTGACTTCTCTTTGACTTTTAAATTCAGTCTATTCAGTAAATTCATACATTTCTGTGTACCACATGTTTGTTCAAACGAGTAGAAAAAAGAAAGAAAATTTTGCCCTCGATTTGTTGAAAGACGATCAAATTGCACACTTTTTCTTTCCCTGACAACTACGACCATTGAAGTAATGATTTAAAGAAAACTATTATATCCTGAGCGAATCCTGTAGTAAAGGTTTACTTCGCCATGTAACAATGTATGTGATGATTGAAAGCGACATAAATCTTGTTTGGAGGCTTAGAGCTATAATTGAAACCTATAAGCAAACCATCCTTTATATACAAGCAGGTATCATTTGGAATTTTTGCAGAATTATTGAGTGGGTGGTTTGGCGAGAGCTTCTAGTGCCCTGCTGCTCTCTGATCTAAGGGTACTATCATAAAGGAAGCTGATTTTGTCTCGTGGCTTCTTTGACTGTTGCCAGTATCGTTCAGTATCTTCACCTATGTGGTTGGCACGCCATTATAGGAGTGATAACATTAAGTGCTGCATTAAACCCAAACCCAAACAAACAACACACATACATTGGTTTCTTTATACAAAAAAATTTACATTTGATTTTTTAAAGTTATTGTTATTGTCTTGTTATGTAAATGTATTGTGTCGTCTTCCTTTTTGCTTAGGGCGGTTTCCTTCACCCATTTGGCTGGCACAGCATCATACAAATAACCTCAAATAAACCCCATTCAATCATTTAATAAATCGTTAGTGATTGTATTATCTTCTTTCAACTGAGCACAGAAGAAAGTTATGTGCCTTCTTTAAATATGTATCAAGTTCATGCCTATGAATATGAGGTTTATGTAAATTCTGTTTATGCCAGAAAATACTTTCAGACAGACACAATAATTTTATTACATCTGTATTAAAAGGCATTTGGAGAGCTGTAAAAGAACTTACATCTTTTTTTGTTTTTAGGAACTAGTAATAGGTGTTAGGATGGAAGGATGGATAC
The DNA here is from genome assembly GCA_032466195.1 of Katharina tunicata. Lineage (NCBI taxonomy): Eukaryota > Metazoa > Mollusca > Polyplacophora > Chitonida > Mopaliidae > Katharina > Katharina tunicata. The sequence goes on along the minus strand of JAVFBZ010174871.1, from coordinate 7,687 downwards.
ATGTGTTCTGCTGTAGATAAAAATCATTTAAACGGACAAAAACTTTATGATGAGCAGGTCAATGCTATTGCTGAGTAGAAAGTTGGTGGATGTTATTCAGAATGGAGAAGTTCGGTAAGTCTTTTACATTGTTGTTTAGTGGTGCTCTCTGAGCAAAGGGACACAGGAAGCCGATTTGTTGTGGAGTCCTGGTTTGCAAATGTTTTGTCCTGTCTTGCATGTTGCTGGCGTCATTTACAGTGGTTTCCTTCACCGACTGGGCTAGCAAGCCGTAAAAAATGAAACAACCTTGAGTTCGACGTTAAACCCCAATCAAAAAAATATCCATTGCATGAGAAGAAAAAAATTAAATGAGGACTGGTAAGAGATGCTATTTTAAGCAATTTGAGGGACATTGGATGCATAAATTTAGTCTTTGCGTACATCATTGTTGATTTGAAGGCCTATACAATCCCCTGGAGCACTCTTATTTATAGTTTGAGTTTGGTGATGGGCTGTGGCATCTCTAACTGAACTTCCTGCTGAAGAATTCTATAAACTAGGGTGGGTGGTTGGATGAGAGCCCCCTGTGCCCTGGTGCTTCCTGAGCTAATGCCATCGTTCTGTCTTTTATCCTGTTATTAAATGTATTATACTGGCTTCTGTGATGCCCGCCTTGCTTAGGGTGGTTTCCTTTATCCATTTGCCAAATGAAATAACCTTATTAAAGTACAGTGTAAAACATCAATCAATTCATCAATCTGACCGTAAGATTTATTTATATGATTGGATTGGTGATTGGAGGTTAGGTGACTTAAAGTGAATGTTTTTGTTTTCGCTACTTCGTGGCTTCCTTTTACAGGTTTTGGTGAGTTTCCTTGGGATATAGTACAACCAATCAGATTTAGCCTTTTCAAAAAAACAAAAAAAAACATTCACTGTTTTTGTAACAAAATAAACCCTGAAAACCTCCAGTAAACCAAACAAATAGTGCTTAACTCGAGTTTAATATGACAAGATTCTACAGTGAAGAGTGTTTGCTCACTTGATCACGCCTCCATTAATGGCCACAGTTCAGTACAAAATGTATGAAAATAAGCTCATATGAATTAAATTGTCTGACTGAGAAATTCACAGTATTTCAGAATAAGCATCACATATATACATTGACTGTACACAACACACAGCTGTAGTTAGCCATATAAACAGTCTTCAATTGATTGTAGTTACCCTAAATGCTCAACAAATTCGATCCCATTTACCACTTATAAAACTACATTTTATGCAATGAAGAACTGAAGACACTTGAAATTTTTAAGAAGTTTAAAATTTAAGCTACAAGAAAATATATGTTTTAGTTCCAATCTCACATTAATTCTTCAATAAATGACTTGAAACATCTGTCCATGGAGGTCGAATTTGTTGAGCATTTAGGGTAACAGGTTTGGTAAGAATTCCACAATTGAGGACACTTGATTATATTACACCATTATATTACACTGCTCACATTTTAACCTAAAGTGTGCAAATGAATGTTTGCTGATATGTGTTTGGATGTTCGTCACTAAGCACTTTCAACCCATTTTAGATCAGTACAAATGTGGCATCAGCACCTAGAATTTAAAAAATTAAAATATTAATAACTGGCAAAACTTCACACAATAAGGTTTCGTGGCTAATGGTGTTCGTTTAATAAATCTAAACATATCGCAAATACACCACATATATTGCAATATTTTTTTTCTTTATCAATTATGGCATAAAACCCCAATCAAACTTTATAAATTTCAGACAAGTTGAAAAGCTGTTAAAACAGGGAGCTAATCCTAACCTGTTACAACAGGAGGGGATAACTCCATTTCACTATGCTGTTGGTCAGCAGGACTCCAGAAACCTTGAGCTCACTAGAGTACTGCTGGCGTATGGGGCTGATCCCAATGTGAGGTAATATTGAAACCAGGTATTTTTAAATCATTCAGTAAGATTTATTTAAAAGGAAATAGCATTTTCACGTTTTTAAGGTTGAGATAAAATGCAGCCTCTGTTGAGATACTTGTACACCACCTTTGTATAACTTAGGTTAAAGTACCATGTGCACTCAAAAGTTTTGAAATTTGCGTTATCACAGAATCTCATGAAAAATTGATATTTTTCTTAAGAAGTATAAATTAGAGGCTTTCCAGTAACTCCAACATCAAATTTGTAGGTTGAAGGAGAGTTTTATAATAACAGAAAAACTAAAAACTTAATTGTCTGGCAGAATATTATGTGGAGATGTACCGACGCTACTCCAAGTCAAACGTTAATTAGCCCTGCCCCCATCCGCTTTTCAAAATCTTAACTTATCCGTATAAGGTCATGAACCCGGTCAGATTAAAAGCTTTACTTCAGGCATATATATGAGGAAAAATGGCCGGCCTTTAAGTTAAATTCGAATTATGGCATGATTTTTCCTGATTATTACTAGCCTTTTACCTACTTAATAATTTTCATTTCAAAGCCATTGTCTTAGTTTATGCATAAACTTTAAATCAAGGCAATTACCGGTATAGTATTTTTACTATGTTAGGTATAAATGAAATAATTGACGATTTAAACACCAATCAAATAAAATGTATATGTAATGTAAATGTACCTTAAAGGCAAGGCATTAAACTCATAACACTTAATTCTTAGCTCTGTCATCAACAATTACTACACAAAATGCACAAACTAACTTAACAATATTAATTTTTTGAATTATAGGTCTAATGAAAGCATGACACCTCTCCATGTGGCAGCCACCTGGGGTCACTCAGACTGTCTAAGATTACTACTTCTGAATGGGGGTGACCCGGAGATTCGAGACCAGGTAGGTCTTCAATTGGCAATGCAAGATGCTTTCCAAAACATGACGAAAACCAATACTGGTTTTGGAAATATTTATCTGTAGAAATAGGGCCGCGCCATGGCTCCATGGTTGAGCATTGGACTTCGGAACCCCCTTCATTGTACCCGAAATAGGTTCGATCCCACCTGTGGACCTTAGGTATATAAAGGAAATTTTCCTGTGGCTCCGGTGGTTTTTATGAGGTTTCTTTCCAGTTTTCCACCATACACCGGCAATGCAAAGTCGTCATATAGGTGAAATACTCTTGAGTACGACATTAAACACCAATCAAACAAACAATCAAAAATCTGTAGAAATAAAAGTGTTTGTCATGTGTTCATTTAACTGCCATAGGTCATAGGTAGAGCAGATGTTACAGTAAGATGACGTTGGCTTGGGCTGGTTGTTCAAATTTCTATTAGGCTAACAGGCCTTTGACTGTAATAAAATTACACTTTTGGTGCAAACTAATTTCTCATTGGAAATGTTACCTGGCAGGGTTCTCATTATATTTTAAAGTAAATGTACATGGTGCTCTCAAGACTAAGGGTCATGCGGAAGCTGATTTGTTGTTGTGGGTCATGTATTAGTCCTATAATGTAACGACGTTAAACACCAATCAAACAAAAAACAAATCCTATAATGTAAAGTAGTGTCTTCTCTGTTGCCAGCGTCATTTAGGGTGGTTTCCTTCACCAATTAGCATGCCATCAAATGAGTGAAACAACCTTAAACACAGTGTAAAACACCTATCAAAGTCTAGCTTGTATTGTGCTCGCTGATTTCACATGTACAATGTATAACTTGATGAAGATTTGCCTTTTGAATGATAGATAAACTTTATGGCATTTTATCCAATTATCATAAGCATCAGACAGCTGCAAGGTTTACAATACAGTTTCACTGCCCTAGTGGACTGCTAATGAAATGCCTGTCTGGTTCCAGTGGGCCAGTGAATGGTGGAGCCTCCCTGTCATTATTCTGTATTGTATTGTTGACAGTGGCACCAACGATTATTCCCATCACCCGTTTGCCTTGTTTATCTATAGTACAGAACACAACTGTAATCAAACAAAAAAACTAATCCAGTCATCTGGGGTGAAAAGTCTTTAAAGGTTACTAACATCTTGCTCTTTATTTTTATATTTGAAGAACTTGTACGTTTCTTTCTTGCAGGATGGCCTGGATTGTTTGGATCTGGCCTCTCAGTATGATAACTCTGAGTGCACAGAGTTATTGGTCGACTTCATGAGAGAGACTGAGGAATACAATTGTAAATACACCATTGTTCCCTGTAAGTACAATATGTTATGTTTTTCAAAGTAAGGGTGTACTTGTAGGTCTAATGGCCTTGACCTTGTGGTAACTGTTTGCAATTATAGGAAATAATCAGGCTCTTAGGCTGTTTCTCTGGCCTATAGCTAATGTCACACCAAGCCAACTGGGTATGACATAATGCGACTGGTTAGGTTATTGGATGCTCTTGACATGTTATGATGTCATTGAAAGAAAGCGGTGCAGTGTGGAACTCTGCAAACTTTTTTAGACTATCCATCTCTGTACAAGACTGTCCAGTCGCGTTGCGTCAATGCTGGTTCGTTGGTATGTCATGAGGTAAAGTTTTAATGGGTAAGAGCAATAGCTGAATATCACAAAGGTCTCATATTAAAAGAAAACAGATTTAGCAGTCTTCACTTTGAAAATTAAACATTTCAATCCTGTTGTTATTTCACTTAACCTGTTACACATTGAAACACTACTTGAGTCGATTGACTGTTGTAGAAATGTCATGTTACATGTAAATGTTTAAATGTACATGTTTTTGACAAAAAAAAGACCCCAAAAATTTGTGAGAATAAAACATATTCAGACCAAGACAAAAAGAATTAACGGTGGGTTCTTGACCTGATGGTGTTTTAAAACAGATACTGTTTGGCTAATTTTCCCTGTATCAGCTTTGTTGTTTTGCTCTAAATTGTAGATGATGACAAAGAAACCTTATCATTTTTGTTGAATGACCAGAAGTTTGTTAAGGACAAGATCATCAGACCATCTAATAGAAATACAGCCATATACACTGAAGATATCAACACCATTCTCTCTAGTTACTTACTGGACGGTAAAAAGGATGCAGATGTAATATTTGATGTGACATCGCCCAGCCATCCTTATCTAGAGCCAAGGGAATCACAACGAACGTCAAGCCTAGAAAATTATCGTAGAAGCTCTGAGGGTAAAAGTGACGTAACAGAAAGCAGCGATGAGTCATTTGTGACTTGTGCCAGTGAAGACCCGGTTAACACTTCTCAAAATAATCCCCCAGCTCCAGATATTGATGCTCAAAAATTGTATTTATCTAAGAAATTCCAACCAATGGCTGCTTCTTCACCGCCAGCGTCTGTATTACATAATGGAAAGAATATATCTCGGAGATGGGGTAGGTTGGATAGGTATAACGACAGTGGCTTTGAAGCATCCCATTCCTGTGCAAGTCCAAGAGACTTGGCTTGTCAAACGTGCCAAAATGTGAACCAAAATAATTGCTCAAATATTCAGTCTGGCAATCCAGCTCAAAACAAACATTGCAATTACAGCCAAAATTGTTCAACTCTTTGTTCTGCTTTGTACCATTCCTCTAATTCATGTGCCAATTGTCAAAGACCAGCAATTTGTGGTTCTCACACTCAATATAGTGGTAGTACGGAATGTGGATCAAAATTCCATGATAATGGAAAATATTTGAGCCAAAGTAAATCTGCTAAAAGTCTGGTTGATAAATTCACCGGAATTTCATTAGAAGATGAAAAGAAATCTGATTCCGACAGCTCTTCATTGTTAAGTCACATTAGCTGCACCCCATCTCATGAAAGTACTACAAAGCTAAGCAATCCAATACTTTCAAACTTGTGTAGGATAGGAGGAAACAAATCTGCTTTGCCTAAAAATTGTGACAAGGGAAATAACTCAGCAGCAGTGACGAGTGACACTGATTCCTTGGCAGATTTTTTCCCAAAAGACTTTAACATGTCAGATCTGACTATTAACTCTGATAAATTCACTAAGGATTTAGAAAATGGACTAAAGATGAACCTACCTGTAAAACATTCTAACAGAGAGCGCGCTTCATTAGAGTCTGCTTTAAGTTCGGCTTCCACTGTTGACTACTTGTACTACGACCCTGATGAAGGCATCACTCTCATTGAGAGACATTGTCCTTCCATCTGTTCGGCTGGTAGTGTGCGTACCAGCTTAGATAGTGATGCTGGGTCTCAATCTTTGGTGGACTCTGATAATGACACTGTGCTTTATGACTGGGAAGATTATGTGCCCAAAACTCCAGTCAACAATAATGGTAGCTGGAGAAGTGCAAGTTCTAACACCTGTCCAAGCCAAGACTCTGAAAAAACTCTTGTAAACACTCCACATTCCCAAACAAGTGGGTCATTGACTTCAACAGTCAAAACACCTGTTTCTGAGGAATCACCAGAGATTCCGACATTATTGAGACGTCTGAGTAACAAACAGCTCAAAGACCGATTGGTTAATCTTGGCGATGACCCTGGACCAATCACAAAGTCCACAAGACAGACATACCTCGTGCGATTGGTTGATTTAGAAAATAACCCCAACCTCAGTCGCTTAGCTCTCTCCAGTGATAAACCAGGTAAAATCAATATTTTGGCAGCAAGCTAATTTATATTATTTGATATTAAAATAGACTTTCAGTTAAATCAAAGGTTCAAAATCAGTTGTGATTTATAATGATGATCTTGGAAATATCTTGGGAAATACTCCAAATTCCTAACTTTCTTGCCGTGCAGATTCTGTTTTGCCACATTTCTTTGGAGATGCAAGAATTGTCTTCAGATAATTACTTTACTCTTAAGACAAACTGTATACTTTTGATTTTTCCCCTTCCTATTGTAAACACAATTCAAGCAAAATAAGAAATCTTTGCTTTTTTTTTCTTCAGAATTACGGCTGAAATTCCTTTTGCTACGTTTAAACATCTTTTCCACTAAGTCTGTTATCATTGTGATTGTCAAGTTGTGTTTTGTAGGTTATTGTCCAGAGTTGAGGAAAGCCCTTGCTGATAAGTTTTCTTATGCTGATCTTGAGGAGTCTGAGGCACTGATGGTTGCTGCTTTTCAAAAACCTAACCCAGATCGCAAGTGGAGGGAAGGAGTACTAAAATCCTCATTCAACTACCTACTTCTGGATCCTAGGATTTCGCAAAATCTTCCTCTCCGTTCACAAGCATTAGGTATTAATCTTTTTGTTACCGTGCCAATAATGATGCAGAGCCGTTAGTTAAATTTAATCCTCTTTGTAAATCTGTTATTAAATGAATTCGCTCTTTTCTTTCTTAAAAAATCAACTCAGTTGAATTTAAGCAAATTTTAGTTGTGTTAATGTATCACTCAAGGTGCTAGCTTTTCGAATTATTCTCAAATTCATGTTTGCTGCTTGAATTTATTACTGGGGCTGGTTGGCAGAAACATTCTGTGAGGCATCAGGAAGCTGCCTTGTTTGTGGTGTATTGTTTTGCACCCTGTGTCATTCTTTTGTGGACGTCGAGGAATTTCTCCTATTGCACTGGCTGGTAACCTAGACCACACATCTGAGTGCTTTGCCCAACTTACGGCCCTGGGTTCTTTTCCTGCAAGGGTCTAAGCTACTGATTATCCGGAGCAAAACCTTAAGCCCAATATTAAACCTAACAAAATAAGATAGATTATCAGTTGTAATTACCCTAAATGCTCAACAAATTCGACCCCATTTAGCACTTATAAAACTACATTTTATGCAACGGTTAAGAAGTGTAGAAACACACTGTTG
>JAVFBZ010174859.1:18991-29237 GCA_032466195.1 Katharina tunicata | reverse complement strand
CGTCCTGTAAATGTATAGCAGTGTCTTCAAGTTCTGTGCTTACATCATTAGTCAGTGGTTTCCTTCACCGATTGGGCTGGGACGCCCTCATATCAGTGATAATGATAATGAATTGGCCAGTTTATCTGATCTCAGTGATCTGTAAGTTTTCACCAAAAATCTTCAAACAAGTTTCAGTTTGTTGAAACTTTTTTTAGTCTGTGGGGGAGTTGCTAGCACCCCTAAAAAATCACGCAGCCATACAAGTGTTACAACCATAGTTCATGTAAAATCTCCCGTGGTTGAGCGTTTGACTACTAAACCCCTTCACTGTACCCGGAATAGGTTCGATTCCCACTGTGGATCTTAGGTATATAAGGGAAGTTTTTCCGGTGGCCACCGGAGATCGCGGGGTGGTTTTTATTCTTGATTAGATTGTATGTAATTTAGGTAGAAAATAGGTACAACAGGTAACAAATTCTTTAAAATTTCTTCGACTTATATTGCTTTGTCAGTCAATAGCTTGCAATCGTGCAATTTAGCCTAGACGTGCAGCTTTCTTTTGCCAAACTTTTGGGCGGGTCTCGGTGGTTGGGTGGGAGCCTCGTGTGCCCTGGTTTTCTATGGGCTAAGGGGCATCAGGAAGCTTATTTGTTATGTCCCGTTTTTGTCCTGTAAATGTATTGGAGCTTTATATGTGTTGCCAGCATAGTTTAGTGTGGTTTTCTTCATGGTTCACCAAATAGTCCAACCTTAAGTTAGAGCACAATGAAGCTTACAGTTACAAAGTGGTATTATTTAAGTGGAATTTGTTTGTTTAGCCTCATTGGTATTTACGTTTTACTAAAGCGTATTTTACTTTATTGACAAATCTCAAGAACTATCACCCGAGTTCCTCAAACTATTTTATGTCGCATTGTGCCATAAGTATTTCTCTTACGATAATTTATAATTTTTGATATCTATATATTTTTTTCCTATAAAAAAAAAAAATTAAATACCATAGGTGAGATAGTTCTGGCACAAGATGTCGTGCTGAAATTGAACCCATGAGCATTTCGTACCCAAACCGCTTCATGCCCAAATACAGCTGTTGAATCTAAAGTCTAGTCTGAGGAGCTCAAACCACAGTCACCTATTTATTATGTTTGCGTTAGACACACAATCGAGAGAAAAAGAAAAAAAAAGTAAAATCGATTTTTTTAAAAAAAATTTAATTTGTCCCTACCTCATTATATTATAGATAGACAAATAATAATAAATTGCTTTACTTTTTTTTTTTTCATTTTTCTCGTTTGTGTGTCAGTCACAAACATAATAAACACGCAAAATGGTAAATGTTTGATAACATATTTTATTTACTATCCAAAACATACAAGCCATTTGACCCTGGCTCAAACGAAGTTATTTTCTGTCGGACAGGCATTATAAACAAAAAACAACGATCTGAGCCACTCGGACTAGCAATAGGATAATATAATTTTTTTTTTACAATTTTGTAGAAGTTGTGCGATAAACACGAATTGAATTGAAAATTGAATAATACGGCTATAGCCATACTAGTCAGTGACTAGCTCATTGTGACTGATTCCACTCCATTTACAGTATTTAATATCCTCTGGACGATTATTAAAGTTTCATTAGCACTCAAAATAAGTGTTTTACAACAAATTCTGATTGCCTTGATTTTAACCAACTTTGAAGTTTGTGCATAAACTAAAATAAGTTCTTTGAATGGAAATTATTAAGTTGGTACAAGGCTAGTGATAGCCAAGAGAAATCATGCCATAATTCGAATCAAACAAAGAGGGCCAGCCATTTTTCCTCATGTGCCTCAAGTAAAGCTTTTGATCTTGCAGGTTCATGACCTCAATGACCTAATAACCAGTACACTTTTCTGTGGATGACAACTTTATTTAGTAACAATGCAACGTTTCGGTTTAGATTCTAAAACCTCTCTTAAGCTTATGACGTACATTTTTGAACAACTATATATATTTTTTGCATAAATGTCACAAAAAAATATATATATATGGGGATCCCGGTGGAGGAAGCAAAATTTTCTTTCTCTACATTTATACAAAAATATATATGGGGAACAGAACACAAATAATGAAGCAAACGTAAGGTTTAAAAGCCTGAAAGCTTGAGAACAGTTTTAGAATCTAAACCGAAACGTTGCATTGTTACTAGATAAAGAAGTTGTCATCCATAGAAAAATGCACTGGTTATTATTTACTTCAACTTCTAAATGCCTATCAAACAGCTCAAAGACCTATTTGCATGACCTTATATGAATGAGTTAAGATTTTGAATAATGGAAGAGGGCGGGGCTAATTAACATTTGACTACATCTAAGTGTGGCTCAGTTATGAAAGCCGATTGACACATCTACATAATAATATTCTGCCACAAAATTCAGTTTTTTGGTAATTATAAAACTCTCTTTCAACCTACAAATTTTATGTTGGAATTACTGGAAAGCCTCTAAGTTGTACTTCTTGATAAAAAATATAAATTTTTCATGAGATTCTGTGATAATGCAAAATTCAGAACTTTTGAATACATATGCAACTTTAAATGAACAATCGCCAACGTAAGTGACGTCATGCGAGGCTGTTTTTTTTCATCAATTTCATTAAAAAATAAATATATCGTATTAGTTCAAACAATTTGAACCACGGTGGGGAAAATACCCAAAGAAATTAGCTACGAACTGCTAATAACGATACAGAACTCTGCATCTACGAACCAGATAGTCTCACCTGTCAAATAGGAACTCTTCTGATATAAGAGGAGGGAAAATAGAAGCACCATGTTTCACGTTACACGAGTGTTGTCAGAAAAAGATGAACCGATGAGAAACAACGTTTTTGTTCGAAAAATAACATAACAAAGAAATTGAAACACATTGAAGGATATGATTTGAACTCATTTATCTCGTTTTGTAGAGAGAGGAGGTGATTTAAGTAGAGAAGACCGTCAACAAAATAAGTTAGTTCAGTTTTATAGTGACAACAGTCACTCGATGCAATATTTCCAAGAGTGCCAGAAGTATCTCTCCTACGATAGTTAATAATTTGTTCACATAAATAGGACGGAGATCCTATAAATATAAAAAAAAATGATTATATATCCTAGGAGAGGTTCTCCTGGCACTATTTCCAATAGACGACATATGTTGCTTCAAGTGCCTGTGTTAAAATAAAAGTATCTCTTATTTCATTAATAAGTGTTGAGCACAGGAACTCAACATTGTAGACCAATATATACAGCAATTTGACAAATCCAAATTTTAACTGAACATCACAAATCCGCCACATTTTTACAAATTTCCGCCATACCTTTTGCCTTGTTTGTGAACATAAAATAAAACAAATTCACACGCTTTGGGTAAAATCAGCGAGTAAAATGTAAACTTTATTCTTCCTGCTAAACGAATTATCCCATCAGTCGGAAAATGAACTAAATAACCAAAAGTGCAAGCACACTGAACTGCATATACTACACTTCCAGCAATTAACATGTCCAGAGACATGACTCAGTGATCTCAATGTCTACCAAAGCTGTCATTCCTGATATGGCCTGTTGACAGATCTTTAAACTGTTGCTGAAAACTCGGCCAATTAGCGTTTTCAATAATTGATGGAAGAATGAAGTCATGCCCATCTACATGCTTGCACCTACCAACCGTCTGGCAGGCAGAATGTCACAATTTTACTCCGAGATTTTAACTACATTATATATTAGATTTGGGATCAAAGTCTTTAAGCGTTAACAATTTGTTTTATGGCATGTTAATCAACACAGGACGAAAACGGTACGTATGGTTCCATTTATGGTGTAAATTTGGCCAAAATGGACCATGGCATACTGTTAAGTGTGGATATGTCACCCCTTCACTTGTTATTACTGAATACATATACCTGTGAAGACAACTAAAATTGTCTTTCTCTTCAATTATAAAAGAAATATATACTGGTCTGCAACATGACTTGATACGAGTCCCTGTAAGAAGGAGGCACAACTCTGCTACTTTATAGTATGCTATGATAGATTCAGCCCCAATATCATGTATAATATTTTAAAAAGAACACTGATCCTGGTCAGGAATATCTAAAGTGAAAATTATCATAGATTGAAAGTTTTGCAAAGAAGTCTGCGAAATTGAAATTAAATATTTTCTTTCCAGTTTCAAGAGTTAGAGTTCTGTTCTCAACATGCCAGCTGTTTGTGAACCCGCAGTAGACGATATAGAAGATATCTTCAAAGCAGAGCAGGATGAAGTCAGACCTGTTAATAGAAAACATGTGGTGCCTAAAGCAAAGAAACATAAAAACCGACCTGATTGGTCAGAAACAGTTACAGCTGATAGCATTATTCCTGGTATTGAACATCATTTCTTGTCACTCCTCTTATTTTTTAACAGTCATTGTAAATGCAAATTGATAGGTTTAATTTGGATAGTTTAATATTGTGTAGTTGTTGCCTGCTATTTGCTGTTTAAGATAATGTGAAGCTGACTTAATAAATAGAGGATATTGCGTAGTTAAGATTGAATACCATATTGCGCTTGTGTATTGTTGAAATGACAACTTCCACCATACAGGAGAGCAATATGGTATTCAATCTTCACTGCAATCGTCTTTTCACTATAATATATATCAACAAATAAATCATTAAACATCTCATTTTAACTATGGTTCATAGACAATTTCAAACCAGTTGAGTTTGGACCAACACAACATTAATCGAAACATGGAGTAATTTGTGAAGACAATTGACATCATCCCTTTATTGCGTGCTGAAATGAAGTTTGTGTTTCTGCAACGTCATAATAGCAACGAAAGCGGTTGATAATTTATGTTTCGAAATGTAATAAGAATGTGTAATAACAAAAAGTATTACTCAATGTCATTAAAATATCACTTTTATCAGTGAGGGAAATCCTGTATACTAATGATAAAACTGATAACCTACCAGGCATTTAAATGATGACAAGAAATTTAACTTTGAAACAAGACTGCTCTAAGGTCTTATATACCGGTAGAATTGAAGCCTGGCCGGAATGGCTAGTAAACTGAGCCAAAGATGCTGAAATTGTATTATAGTATCTATTTACCAGGCACTCAGAAGATCTATGTGAAGACATGGGGCTGTTCTCATAATAACTCTGATAGCGAGTATATGGCGGGTCAACTGGCTGCATACGGGTACACCATTACAGGTAATATTTGTTAGAAGTCATTGGCTGTTATAACGAATATTGTTCCTAAAAATAAAGGACTGTGTAATGCTATGTCAAAAGTTACCCTATTATTGGCCTAGTGATATTGTGCTAAATCATTCAGGGGAGCTATTAAAATGTGTAGGTCACATATTATAGTTGTCAGAGGAAAGACATCAAATTTAATTTAACTAACAGGCATCAGGAAGTCAATGTGTTTAGATGTCCTGTTAAGTGTTTTTTGTTCTGTAAAAGTTTTGTGGTGTCTTAAGTTTTGCTGGTGTCGCTTATGGTGGTTTTCTTCACCCATTGGGCTGGCACATCATCATATGAGTCAAATAGCCTTAAGTATGGCAGGATTTTTACTAGATTTATTCCTTGTTTTCCACATGAGTGAAATAACCTGAAGTACGAAAACCCCAAACAAACATTTGAACTCTCTTGAAACAGAACTGCAGACCCTCTAATGTGATCATATCTGCTTGCTATAAAAACTGATTACTTTTTATAATCATCTTATTAAAAGTAATTGAGATTAAAAAACTATTCTTATTCTCCGTGTTTTTATTTTCCTAACACAGGAGGAACATTAATTTTCCAATAGAGCAAATTTCTCATTTTTATTAACCCTCAGCCCGCTGGGAAGGGTGGTATTGCTATCGCCCCGGCTGTCAACCTTTTGTCGTTAACACTCAATATCTCAAAAACTACTTAAGTTACATTCATCAAACTTATACATCATATAGTTCAAGTTGCTGTTGGGTATATGTGCCTTTTACAGGGTTAATCAACCCTCTGCCTCATTTATGCCCTTTAGGGGGCGGGGAAGAGAAAGGCCATACCCTGGCACAGTACTGCACTGTTTTGTTAACACTTCACTTCTTAAAAACTACTTAAGCTACATTCATTAAACTTATACATCATATAGATCAGGTTGGTGTTCACCTTAATGGTTAATGTACCTTTTAAGGTGCCAAATCTATTTTTATGGTTTCTGTATTGTGGCTGATTGCTGTTGGACAACACTGTCTTCATAAAAATGATATATACCCTTGATTGTGGTGTAAAACCCAAATAAATCTATCAATCGAGCTTCTTGTTTTAGATAACGCTAAGTCTGCGGACCTGTGGTTGTTAAATAGCTGCACAGTAAAGAATCCAGCTGAGGATCACTTCAGGAACGAGATTAAGAAAGCCCAGGGGGAAAACAAACATGTGGTATTAGCTGGATGTGTGCCTCAGGGGCAACAGAAAGCTGATTATCTACAGGTAACCACATTCCTCTTATTGGGGAAACTTCTTACATGTTCGCCAGAGCCATGTTGAGGTACTATGGGTCAAAGATAAGCATGCTACCTTGATTGCCGATCTAAAAAAACCTGAAGCACCGAAAATTTCAAACATAAATTTACGACTTTAGAAGCAATACAAAGGAATTTGAAATAATATCTGAATTTGGGGACAGTAAGAGCTTTGCAACAAACATAAATGTGTTTGTTGACATGCTGTAACATAGACGACACTGATTCATGGTTGAAATTATAGGCGATTTACTGTAGTTCATCTACAGATGTCTCTCTCGAGCCAGGTGAAATAGGGTTCCCAACGTGTTGTAACTGCAAACTACCATTAATTTTTGTGAACTAATATGACTTAGATTTAATGCAGATTAGAGATGGTTCATGTTAGTTCACCTTTTCGGCGCCTGTGTAACTTGACTATAAAGTAAATTGATGGTCATTCATTCCATTTACAGGGTTTAAGTAGTATAGGAGTCCAGCAGATAGACAGAGTAGTAGAGGTGGTGGAGGAAACTCTTAAAGGTAATGTGAAGCCCAAGCAGAGAAAGTCTACATTTGTCTCTGCTTGTTTGAATTTTAAATCTGTGCTATATGACGAACAAATTTTAAATGTAGACTGTAACTAAAAAAACAAGGTAGTTATAGAAGTGAAATGAAGAAAACAACAAGATATGAATAAAATATTCCTGAAAATGAGACGGCTATGTTATTTTTATTGACAGCTGTAGTATTCTGGCTGATTTATGTGTTAACATAAATTAACGTTGTGAGTGAAATAATCTTAAGTACGACATAGACCAAACAAACAAACAGTAGTAAGAATTTCAAATTGAAAGAAAAAAAGTCCAACTTTTGTAAACGTTTCAACATTTTTAGAAATAACAAAATTTATGAAAGGTACTTTAGGTTGGACAATTTTTCATTATACAGGCCACACTGTCCGGTTATTTGGCAAGAAAAAACAAGATGGCAGAAAAGCTGGAGGTGCTTCCCTTGATTTACCAAAAGTCCGCAAAAATCCATTGATTGAAATCATCGCCATCAACACAGGGTATATCATATTTTTGGTATATTTTTTTTTATTTAACTATCTTTTTTAAGTGCTACTAGTAAGCATTATTGAATATACAATATATGCTGGCTTATAATTGATTAAAATGCCATTGCAATATAGATCTTCATTGTAGAAATTGTATAGAAAGTGAAGTCATTTAATCCTTGGTTAAATTAATACCAAAGCATGTCTTCTCTTTTCTTCCAATTTATGACTGCTCCAATTTCCACCACCAAATACCAAGGTAATTAGTGACACACCTACCCATGAGAATTATATTTATTGGAAGGCAAATAAATGTATAAACACATTTTTTCAGCTGTCTCAACCAGTGCACATATTGTAAGACAAAGCACGCTAGAGGTGAACTGGGCAGTTACCCCATAGAAGATATAGTAAATCGAGCCAAGCAGTCATTTGAAGGTATAATTAAATAGGAAATGAATAATAAAATGAAATTAAATGTGTTAAATCTCCTTTACTGAAATCAAGTTGAGACTAAAGATTATATAACTATATTTTTTCAAGATCAGTAACAATGATTATTGCACAGCAGAAACTACTGTGTCCGCAATCCTGAATTAAAATGTGTCTGACATCTTGACTGACGCTGACCTTATTTTAATTTCTTTTAATAACATGCAAAGTTTTCTTTTTCTTTCTACACTCTGCAAAAGTAATCAGTAAAGCTACATAAAAATGATTGACTGATAGGGGTTATACGCTGTACATACATGTAACTTTCATCCACTGAGCTGGCAGGCTGTCATATAAGTAAAATAACCTTAAATCAAACAAACCAACCTTCAGCCATTGAGATAGCACCTCGTTGTGTAAGTGAAATAACCTTTGAGTACTTTGTTAAACAAAAAACAAACTTCATTATGAAAGTTTAGTTTGCTGTTAGAAAGTTATGGCTTGTTTAATACTTTTAATACTTTCACCATTTTTATTTATGTTAATTTATTGCCCAGCAGATGACAAACTGACTCTCAACAATTTTTTCTTCCAATATTACACAAGACTTAATATAGGACAAAGCTGTTCTTTAAGGGTGCAGAGTTTCAATGTTTTTTTAACAGACTGGCTCACTAGCATGTATAGACTTTACATGGTTGATAACTTGATTTTGAATAAACACTGGAGAATAACTTTTTGGGTTTACTCTATGTTACATGGGTTCTGTACACATATCTATAATCATTGTTATTTTATCGTAATGCAGAGGGTGTTGTGGAGATCTGGCTGACTTCTGAAGATCTTGGAGCATATGGACGTGACATCGGTGTCACATTACCTCAGTTACTATGGCAACTGGTGGAGGTCATCCCTGTTGGTGCGATGTTACGACTTGGAATGACAAATCCACCTTACATTCTAGAACATCTCGAGGTATGTAATCAACTTTGCCTGATTGCACAATTTTTTGCGTCTTGTGGATGTCTCCTTTCCTTTTCTTTCCTTTGCCCAATGGGCTGGCACCCTGTAATATAAGTGAATTATCCTAAAGTACGGCGTAAAACCAAAATCAAACAAACAAACTTCTATCTTCTAACATTTGTTTTTTTTACCCATTTTGTCTAGCGTGGCATGTTAGTAAAATGACCTTTAGTACTGCATAATACCCCAATCAGTCAGTCCTCCCATTGAACTGACATGTCAGCATATAAGTGAAATGACATGCATGGAGTTTCAGCCTATGAGTGAAGTAAACTATAGTATGCAGTAGGACCACAAACAAGTCATAAAACTTCTTCTTCAAGATATCTTTATTTGAGAAAACTGTCCTTGGCATATTGCAGGTGGTTGGATGGGAGCCTCCTTTGCCCTGGTGCTCTCTGAGCTAAGGGGTATCAGAAAGCCGATTTGTTGTTGTGTCCTTTTTTTGTCCTCAGTGTTCTATCCAGTGAAGTCCACTCAATAATCATAACAGGTCCACTGCAATCATAATAAGGTTCACTTAAACCCCAATCAACCAACTAACACACAATAATTGAGATAACAACAAAGTGCTAAGACAGTATAAAGCAATCAATCAACACCTTTTTACACTGTTGTTGTTGTTGTAGGAGATGTCTAAGATATTATCACACTCCAGGGTGTACAGTTTCCTCCATGTACCTGTCCAGTCCGCCTCAGATAGTGTGCTAATGGATATGAAACGGGAGTATTGTCTGGAGGATTTTAAACATGTGGTCGACTTTCTTAAAAAAAGGTTTGTAACTTTTTTTGTGACAGATTGACACAAATATGTGTTTGGAAAAGATTGAAAGTAAAGTAAAAATTTAGAAAATAGTCCTTGATAATATTTGTCAAGCAATCTCAAAAACCTACGTGTTTGAATCCCTGCTCTTCTTTATTCTCAAAATATCTTTAATTTCAGAGTACCTGGTGTTACCATAGCAACAGATATAATTTGTGGTTTCCCAACAGAAACTGATAAGGTTTGAAGAAAATTATTTTTGTCTTTATCTTAAATTTTGTACAAAACAATGATTTGTATTTTAGTTTTAATTCAAAAATAAGGCGTGCCACAGCATAACTGAAATACCTTTGACTGTGGCTAAAACACTAATCAATCAATTAAT
This sequence comes from Katharina tunicata, assembly GCA_032466195.1. NCBI lineage: Eukaryota > Metazoa > Mollusca > Polyplacophora > Chitonida > Mopaliidae > Katharina > Katharina tunicata. The sequence continues at coordinate 19,088 of JAVFBZ010174859.1, read as the reverse complement.
ACGAGATAATGAGAGCGTTGAAAACTTGTCTACAGTGTAACATGTGAATTTTAAAATAAATTTCTGAGGTATTTTTTAATCCGCCAATCCGTTAACA
>JAVFBZ010174859.1:0-18891 GCA_032466195.1 Katharina tunicata | reverse complement strand
AAAACTTGTCTACAGTGTAACATGTGAATTTTAAAATAAATTTCTGAGGTATTTTTTAATCCGCCAATCCGTTAACAAATAATAAGAGAGTGGCTTCCAGGATTTAAGAAGTCCCAAATATGAATTTTAAGCGAATATATTAAGTGTACGAGCATAACTTTCTTGTTTGAGGCTTATCTGTTGAATTTATTACACTAACAGAAAGAAAACAATTTTATTGAAACAGGAATTCTTGTTTATACATGTTTAGTATTTCCTGTTTTCAGGATTTTGAAGAAACCGTGGATCTGGTAGCAGAATACAAATTCCCTAGTTTATTTATCAACCAATTCTTCCCTAGACCAGGCACACCCGCAGCCAGAATGACCAGAACCTGTACAACACAAGAGGTAAAACATTTTGACAATGTTTGTTAGAAAATATTGGGTGGAGTTTACAGTACATTTTCACTGAACATAAACATTCCCTGTCTGAACAGGTGCTTGGATGGGATCTTCTTGTGACTGGTGCTCTCTGAGCTTAATGGCATCAGGAAGCCGATTTGTTGTGGGGTCCTGACTTTTGACCTATTAATGCCTTGTGACAGCACTTTTCAGGATAGTTTCCTTCACCCACTGGGCGGGTTGCCATTGAAATAATACCGGATAAGTTTGAATCCCAAGTTCATGTGATTGAGTGCGTCCGCTGCAAAGTGTAATCTAACCTTTTGTCGTGACTTATGAAATATGAAACCATGGGCTTTAAGAAAGTTTTTAAGTATTTGAACCCATGCAGTAGTTGAATCTCTATAAGACAGTGTCATCCTATCAGAGAAATAACTTTGCAGATGGCCTCTAACAGAGAGGAAAGCAAACAAATGACAATCAATAAAGTTTAGAAAATCACCGTATTATAAAGTTTACATCTGCTCTATTTATTTTCCCAGGTGAAAAAGAGAACGAAAAAGTTGTCTGAGCTGTTCCACTCTTATCATCCTTACGAACACAAGGTATTATCATTCTAATATCGTGATATATATTTTATTTGGATATAAATAACAAGAATTTCACATGTATAGGAGGGTGTTCTTGAGAGCTTCCTATGCCTGTGTGCGTTCTTGGCTGAAAGGCATCAGGAAGCCGATTTGTTATGTTGTCCAGTTTTCATCCTGTTAATATATTTTCATATCTTCTGTGTTGCCAGCTTGGTTTCTTTCACACAGTGTGCTGGTACTCCTTCATATGAGAGGAATAATCTTAAACACCTCATGAAACCTAAATCATACAAATGTGTTACTGGCCTGTGGTCTGCTCCCTGTTGCAGTGAGGTGTGGCTTGTGCTCCTCGTAGCAATTAGCGCCAGTAACCCTATTTGTCAAAACATGGCGGATGACCTGAATCAAACAAACTGTACTTTCAAGATCTTTCAAAAAAATAAAAAAATAAATGTTAAGCTGGTTGAATTGTTAAAAAGTGTTACCAGCTAATTATCGTCTTGCTTATTATCATTTTGTAGTAAAGTTACATTTTATTTTTCAGTTAGGTGAACATCAGACTGTGTTAGTCACAGAGGTGTCTCATGATAAACTTCATTATGTTGGACATAACAAATTTTATGAGCAGGTTAGTTTTCAAATTTGAATTTATTTTTTGTCTTTTTGTAGAAAGTACTAGAAACTGAGACTTTATGTATGAGAGGTAGCCATTTTTTTTGGCAATATTATACACCATGTCATAGATTTGAAACTTTCCAAACCTGTTGGCTTTATATAGTAAATTGGCCCAGTGGTAGTATATTCTGTCTGGAAGTGTCATGATGAGTGTTTGTCATTGATAGGAGTGATGTGCAGGTTGTTGGGGATAGCTTCCTTTGCCCAGTGCTCCGTGAACTGGCATCAGGCAGCTAATTTTTTTTGGTATCCTGTTTTTCATCCTTGGTACTGTGGTATCTTAAGGGTGGTTTCCTTCACCTATTGGGCTGGCACGCTGTGATGTGAGTGAAATAACCTTAAGTACGACATAAAACCTCTATCAAACAAACAATCCTGTGTTGTTTTATTTCCTTTATGAATGAAATATTCATACCTATGTATAAAAATATATACACACAAACCTTTACCTGGATAAAAATTTGCTAGTTCTACCGTGAGCCTCTGTAGCTCAGTCGGTTAGAGCGTTGGCCCTGCTAGCCAGAGACCCGATTTCGAATCCCGGCGGAGGCAAGCAAAATTTTCTTTCTCTACATTTATACAAAAATATAAAAACATATACACAAACCTCTATAGTTGAGTTTGAATGCAATACTTGTTTCAGGTATTGTTGGAGAAGAATGATGACCTGTTAGGTAAGACAGTCGATGTGTTGATAGTGAAGACAGGTGAGCATTACCTAGTTGGGGAGGTGGTAAGTAAAAAGACAGGCGTGGTCAGACCTCAGGTACCCCCTCCTCTATCACCTGGGCAGGTGTCAGGAATTACTGCAACAGTCACTAACGAGAACAAGGTGAGGCGAGTTAAATTCCTTGGTGCAATAAATATGTCTTTGTGTTTATTTAATTGGTCTTTCGTAAAAAAAACGCAACATTACCACCAACAAATTGTTCAGAAACAATCATTATGATTCGGAGACGGTACAGTACCAACAACATGTTTGAGGTGATTTTCATGTAAGATTGTTTACTTTGTGGTGTGTTTGGTATTTTTACACACTGTTGTGCATGTGCACTTGGCAACATCATTAGAAAGACATTTGCAGCACTGGAATGTCTTATTGCAACAAAGTATTTAACGTTTCGTCATTACAGTGACAAAAAATGTTTTCTCATCGGAGCCATTAAAACTGAATTCACAGTTTTTGGTTGTGATACTGTGACTTTGTTACATAGCCGTCATATAAGTGAAATTCCCTCGAGAACGACGTTAAACACCAATCAATGAATCAATCGATATTCTGTCGAAGGTAAAGTTTCAGCAATTCTCACTGATTTCACCTTTCACTAATTTCAGGTATCTGGTACAGCTGGGTATATTGTATTTCCATTCATAGCTGTGCTGTGTGCTATTGTTATATACAGACTTTACTGTGTATTGCCTGCTCTGCTAAGATGACAGATTTGACAAAGCTTTGAAAAACTTTTATTTTCAAGTTACCATTCTCAGAATTTAGTTTTTAACAAAACCACTGCACAAAGCATTATTAGTTTGGCATCCAAGTTGGTATTGGTATTCTTCCAGCCGACAACATGCCAATTGTCAAGTATTCATAAGGTCTTTGTGGGGCTGTGCCTTTTCCCAGTTGGTTCACTCAACCCGGTAGATTCTGGTAGACCCCGTATGAAAAATTAAGTTTGAGGTGGCTGCGGAGATCATGGGGTGTTTTTTACAAGGTTTCTTCTTGGTTATCCACCATACACCGACGACACCAATTTGTCATGTAAGTGAAATACCTGGAGTACAACAGCAATCAAATAAATAATCATTGCATTTTTAGAAGAAAGTGCAAAAAAAACATTACGAGGTCTGAGAAAAAGGTATTGAACTTGATACAGCTTAGTATACAGAGTAGGCCTACTGTTCTTGACAGAAACAGTGTGTAAATTTCAGAGAACGTATAGGCCTAGGTATTATGTTCAAGACTCAAGAAGAAATCAGCATGAACATTTATTTAAGTTATTCGAAGCTCCAGTACTTTTGTCCGTGAAAGCACATGACGTGTAATGAGGAGAGACATTGAGCAGGAATTGTTTGGAACAAGTGAATAAAATGTAGCCTTGACACACAATGTAAAATGGAAATATTTTTTAGCTGATTTTAAAGTATGAGGGTTATTGTGTTGCCCAGTTTCTCCCTGTGCTGATAGGCAACAGAAACATTGTTTGTGGAGTCCCAGACAAATTACACCATGCGACTGACTCGTATCCTGTTGGAGGAGGCTGGCTGAATCTCCTTGTGCTCTCTTAGCTATGAGGTAACAGGGAGACGATTTGGTCTGGTGTTCTCTGTCCAGTCTTGTCAATTGCCAGTGTCATCCAGGGTGGTTTCCTTCACACATTTGGCTCACACACCTTCATAAGTGAAATAATCTCAAGTGTTTCAAACAAACGCAAAAAAGCAAACAAACTTTGCATCTTCACTTGTTGCAAGCATAGTGTTAGCCAGAGGGGTGTCTCGGTGTCTTTGAGATGCCCTCGAATCCTTTTGAGACACCCTAATTCAGTCATATTTAACATGGGAAAGATAGGCAAAATGTCAAATGAGACACCGTGTTTCTTTGAAAAAAGTGATTTGAGACACCCTATTTTTAATTTCTGGCTAACACTATGGTTGCAAGTGTTGCGAGAAAATGATACTTTTGCACTCTAGGCTGACAAATCTGTGCTATAATCTTAGTTATGGTATAAAACCAAACGGAACTGTTTATACAATGTTCTTGACCACGATTGTGAAGAATGTGACGTTAAGCACCTATTAATCAATCATGTGGTCAAAAGGGTTTTATATGAGGGACGTCCAGGAAATTTTGCTATAAATTGTATTCATTCAAACCATTATGCATGATAATAAAACGTGTTTTGTTCCCGGATTTGTCTTGCTTAATGTGAATTCATTACAGGCGTTGGTATGGATAAAAATATCAACATCAGTTTTAAAGAGAAGAAAATTAAAAGTACGTTACCAGTTATGAGTTGGTTATAGGTTAAAACTTATACAAACAAGCCAACCTTCAATATCTACGTACTGGACCCTTGACCATCCAATCACGGGGCTGGAAATAAAATATAAAAGTATAACAAATATTTTATATTTGTGTGTTTTTCTCTCGACGCGTGAATTTTGACCTTAGACCCCGTCAGATAATACAAACAAGCCAACCTTCAATATCTGCGTACTGGACCCTTGACCATCCAATCACAGGGCTGGAAATAAAATATAAAAATATTTTTGTGTTTTTCTCTCGACGCGTGAATTTTGACCTAGACCCCTTAAGATTAGATAAATTGACGTTTCACAGATTCTTGCGAGGAATTGTAAATTTTAAGGATGTTTTGTTTTACAATAGGGCGATTTGATTGGCTGATTAAATACTTTGTGGATAATACTGTTGACTTAGGCGCACTTGGCCCATCATAGTTTTGTGGACACAGGCGCGTCAGAAAGTCGATTTGTGTAGAGTCGTCATTGTCTGTTACCAGAATCTTTGTAATGGTTTCCTTCATCCATTGGGATGGCAACCGTAAAATAAGTAGGTTTCCCGCGTAAGACTCCCGATCAAACAAACTCCAGGAACAGAATATTTGGACTCTTCAGTACTTTGAGGAAATGTAATATTGCAGGGAAAATTCGTTAGCCACCTTAACTATGTCGTTACTTAGACGAAACCTGTTGCTTTGAGTCATTTGGGGTCGACGCAGTAAAGGTTTTCAATACATTTCTGGCACCGACACGTTCTATTCGACAGGGCTTAAGACCTTGTTTGTACTCTGTTGTTAATGCATACAACACAGCCGTCCTACAAAGTGAAACCCGACGGAGTCGATCGACTGGAGTGTAACCCCGTACCTACTTTCTGTATACGAATAAAAGCTTGGCCGCCAAATGGGCTAAGCCTAACTGCAAAGGTCTTCTACGTCACTGACAAGTTGGCGAAAACGATGACCAATGTCTTTTAATTAAGTGAATAATTTAATAAGTGTTTTCTCTGAACATCATTCACATATTTGTTAATATTGGAAGTTGTTTAAATATAACTACATGTAGATATACGGATTTTGCATACCTTGCACTCTTTTTGTATGGTAATGGCCAGAAGCCCTTCGGACGTAATAATTAATAAGAATAAACTGAACTCCTGACAAAAGACAAGCCGAGAAGCCAAACTGATACATGACAACCATGTCTATTACAGCTTAAGGCACAGGAAGATTTGTTTGATTGGGGTTTTACACCATGCTTACGATTGGATACAGGAACATGTCACCAACCACCCGCTTTTGTACTAATAAGACCAAAACAAACATTAACCATATACACCTGGCCAAGAAATGGATTGGATTTGTCCTCTTTAGGAAACTTCATTAACATCTGGAAAAAGAGAAACTATCCAACTGAAGCCCCAATGTGTATAATATCCAGCTTGTAAATACCTAAACTCTCTGAGTGGCATTTATAGAAGTTGGGAGTGAGAAGCAAGAAAGAACTAGTTTCTTATGGATAACAACTTTTTATTCTTTATTCCAATGAATAAATAAGCTGTTATATACATATGAAACTAGTTCTTCTTTATAAATAATAAGAACACTTTATGGATTCCAACTTATTCATTTATTACCACAAGGTTCTAATGTCTATTCTGACATCGTTCTCAAGCATGTTGACATATACAGTTTATAGATGAATGGAGTTTTGATAATATTTTTTGACATTATGTAGTAAGCAATTAACATGATAAATAAATAACTACATGTCAATTTGCTTGAGAACGATGTCAGAATCCATAACGTTTTGTCTTATTATTTATCAGTACGTCAACTTCTAAATGCCCATAACTTTAGTTCTTGCTTGTAAATACTTATGACAGAAGCCGGAGATGTAGCAAAATAATTGTATATTTTATTTGAGGAATCCAAGTCGTTATGAAAGTAGTAAACAGGCTTTTCTTCATATATACAGTGGTGATGGCCGTAATTAAATGTGACCAGAATTATATAATAATGAACGAAAAAATACAGGTAACGGCTGTTTCATTGTCAATATCTGGCTGATGATTTAAGACTTTTTCACCTGTATGAGACGCGTCATTGGATTCGGGCCAAGGAAACCACCGCTTCCATCATAAAGCCCTATTGAAGACAGGAATAGGGAGATCACACCTGCGGCCATTTTAAAGTATCAATAAATGTACATTTATTCATAAAATCAAGTCTTTTTTTCACTTCATCAAATTATTTTATCCAAAAAAAATGAGAGCTTTTTTTTTCGTTTTATTATTTATACTTGTTTAACAATGGCAAGTGTTAAAATACAAACGGAATGTGGATAGTAAAACACACATTTGATTAAGCGAAAACTCAGGAAACTTGATAGAAAAGACTTGGCAACAAAGAATGGCAATCAGTTCCGATTATACAGTGCGAGTATGGCAATATAACTACTAATTTGATTGGTGTTTAACGCCGTGCTCAAGGGTATTCACTCGCATAGCGTTGCTGTGTTCTAACAGTAGACTTAGCACAATCATTAAATGTCTAGTCACTTTAGTGTTAGAATGGTGATATTCTTCCAGTGCTAACATACTGCCCTTGGCCAGAGGGCAACTACTAATTTGAACTAGGTATATGAGCACCAAGTTTGCTTTGCTTTTCCGATAGCTCAATAAATATTAAGAACATGGGCAGGAGAAACTGATTTGAAGGCGACCAAAACCAAAACATTTATTTCAGGAATGCGAGGAGTATTGGGACTATGAAAATTTGCAAATCCACAATATCTGTCGTTAAATTCACAAAGTTGGATTAATTGGTGTTTACCGGTGTGTTCGCGGTTATTTCACTCATATGGCCGCGCGCTTCATTCACTTATCAGGTTTTATTAATTAATGTCTTATATTGGTCGAGTTTACTTTATTGTTGGCCCAGTTTCGAATTATCCTATTTTGTGCATATAATAAAAGTTAAGATACTTTTCATAAATCAGGTTTTTCAATATTGACGGTCCGATGTAACAGGACCAATATGGAAAAACCGGATTAATAACATGAAATTACAGAATACCAATTTCTGTGTTTTTGTTTTCTTCTAACTGTTGAAAATAAACAGGCCGTATACTCAAGTCAAACGAAAGTGTCATAACATTCATGTTTGTGTGTATATAAATATATACACTTGAGCGCTGGGTTCGCATCCCGCTGGAAGCAAGCAATTTTTTATATTTTTTTTACATTTTTATACATATATATATATATATATTTTTTCATAAATGTAGAGAAACAAACTTTTGCTTGCCTCCACTGCCATTCGAAGATGTGACACTGGCTAGCTGGGCGAACTCTCTAACTACCCTAAATGCTCGACAAATTCGACCCCCTTAACAATTTATTGAACTACATTTTATGCAAAGGTTGAGACGTGTAGACAAGCAATTTTTGAATTTTTTTGAAGTTCAGACTTTAAAATAATAGAAAATGCAAGTTTCAGTTCCAAATTCACACTAAAACAATCAATAAATTACTTATAGTTTGTGCCCTTAGAGGTCGAATTTGTTGAGAATTGGGTAACTGAGCTACAGAAGCTCACAGTAGAACAACATAATTTTTATCCTAGCAAAGGCTGCGAACTACATATACTCACTCACAAATGAGGGCTACAGGGAAGAAAAACACAAATGTCACAAGAAAATAAATGTATTAAAATTTAATTTTAATATTTAAAGCACAATCATGAGTTTCAATTCATTAATTTTAATATTTCGACAGCAATATGTACAACAAAGTAAAATATAAAAAAATATAGAAAGAATTGTTTAAATTGTGACATTTTCCGGTTCTGTAGCAAATACTCTTCCAGGGGTATAAAATCGCATGATCCAAGAGTGAATTAATCATTGAATCATTCATACGGATCAAGCAGCATTTTCATTTAAATTTTATCAAAATATCAATTCAATACTAGAAAAAATTAAAGTTTTCATCTCAATATTGAAACTTTATTTTAAGTTATTGCCTACATGAATCTCCCTTTTGATGAGTAATTAACTCAAGCAAATGAGGAAAAAGGCTATGGAGTTTCTTTATTTAGCGGGTGTGATTTTTCATTGTACCCTTCTAAACTAACAAACCATAGTAACCTTGGAAGGGAAATTTTGTTTGACTCGACGTTGTGATATTATGGTAAGATCAATTAAGCAAATCGGTGGAGTGAATTGAAAGTTTCCTCACATTTTGGGGTTTGTTTCCGTTACAAGTCTTCACTATCTGACTCCATGTCATTGTCTTCATTAACGTGAACTTGTATATCTGGAGGTAGTGAGAGTTCATCCTCATTTATTATCATATTTTCATCGTCTAAATATTCATCGCCATTCTCATCAGCCATTTCATCTTCATGATGATACACAGCTTGGTCGTTTTGATTCGTAAAGTCCCCGTGCATTTGCAAATGCTCAATTGAAAGGTCTCGGTTTGAAGTTGAAAATGAACAACTGTCGACTAAACACATGTAGATATGAGAAGGTTTGTGATTTTTACGGGCAATCAAATCTCTCATAACTATTTCTTGTCCAATATGCTCTGATTTAATATGGTCCCTCATTTCACTGGTACTGAAGAAAATAACACGTTTTTTGCAATAGAGACAAAGATAGGTTCCTCTCGATTCTAGCAGATCAAAAGGTTCAACTTTAATTTCACCTATTGATTTTAAAAGTTCTTTTGACTCTTCCATCTTGACTTCGTGTTCTGCAAGTGCATGGCTTTGAACATCTGCATATACCCGTGCACAGTATCTACATCCAGCTTGTGGACAGAGATAAACGTTGGCACATTGGTGTTGGGATTTCTTATGCATGTCTTGTGAAATCAAATCACTATTGGGATGTTCTGCTTTTAGGTGATCCCTCATGAGGTTTACTCCAAGACACTGGTAGCTGCAAATTTTGCACCTATGGAGATGGGGAGGATTGCCTTTATTCTGAAGTTTAAGATGAGCTTTTACAGCTGCATGTCTAGGGCTCTTCCCAAGAGAGGCCATTTTAACATTTGTCTCCCCTTCCAGGTAAGCGTCCATCATTGTTTGTAACTCCTCCGGGCTAGGTTTCACATCCTGGTCTTCGGAGTCTGCATCCATGGAAACTGATGAATCATCTTCTGGCTCCACACTTTCATCTGGTACGCCCTCAGAATCTTCTTCAGACTGTCGATACATAAGTTTCTGGTTTGTCAGGTTGTGTGTACACCTTAAATGCTTTTGAAGCACTGTGTAGGTTTGCGTCTCAAAGGACTTGCAACGAGGACAGAAGTAAGTAGTGGACCTTAGTTTACCTCTACTATTATCATTGATAGATTGGAACGAAGGTTTTCTAGTTTTGTGATGTTGTATAACATGCTTTTTCACATTGGCAGTTGTGGTAGCCTTAAATTTACAACCCTGACAGTAAAACCATTTAGATTTTAATTTACCTCGCAGTTTCACTTGCATGTTTTTCATGGCAAATTTCATGGTAGATACAATACTTTTGTGTGTACCTTGATTATTTTCCTCACATTCATTCCAGTCAGGGTAACAGGTTTTGTAATGTTCAAAGTATTGCTGAACAAAGCGAGTGGAAAAATAACAACCTGGAGAAGCACAAAAGACAATAAACCGTGCTTGTTTTAGACGTACTGCTCGTAAGTCTATTCCTATAAACGGTTCTCCAGAATGCTCAGAGGCAAGATGACTACATAGCTCTTCAATCTTTACCGTTTGACCATGACAGTTATAGCACTCATATGAACGGACCCCTGTAGCTGATTTGCTCTCCAGGGCTGCTGGTTCAACAGTAGCCGAAGTTTTCTGTTTCACAGGAGCAGTTGTCTGTTTCACAGCGTCTTTAGCTCCTTTAAAAGGTTCACCTTTTGATTTAGCAACTACAGGGACAATGGGAGAGGTCATCACCACCTTGGGTTTAGGTTTTGCAGTGGTGGAGTTACTTTCAGTAGACAGCAGGAACTCCTTTTGTCCCTTATCCAGATGTACCTGTCGGATACTGTCTAGTTGCTTGATCTGAGCAGCCATTTCGGAGGACACCTTGGTTTGATTAGCTGACACAGTCTCAGATGGATGCATGATAGAGCAGTGGACTTTGACGAGATCGTAGTTCTGGGAAACAAAATCGCAATAAGAACAGATCCAACTCAACGTGCTCCAAGTTTCTGATGGAGCCTCTTTTGGGATTGCAGGTTTTGGAACCAATGCTGTTTTAAGTGTCATTTGCTCTGCCCCTACAACTGTTTTCTGAACAGGTTTGGATGATGACTCAGCAGTCTGGTGGTTTGTGCCTCTAACATTTCTCTGTTGCGACTTTTCTAAATTTTGTTTTACCAGGTTTGCCATCATGGAAACATCATCATCATCATCTTCGTCATCCAAGTCATCATCCTCTTCGTTCTGCGTTTCAATGTCCATGTCCATAAACTCATAGTCCCTTTCACTCAAGCTAGCTTCGGCCACCAAATTATTGTTACAGTGCAGTTTTAAATTGTCATGGAAAAATGAGCAGTAGAACCACGGAATTTCATCATAATGACAGTGCTTTATAGAGCTGTGACGGACAACCTCTGCTCTTGAGAAAGCCTGGAACTTACAATGCTTGCAACTAAACCTATGAATCATGACATGACTAAGAAAAGCTGGCTTAGACTCGCTAGTGAATGGACAAAAATTACACCAATACACATTGCCATCAAGCGCCAAAGTACATTTACCAGGCAGCATTACTTTAGCCTTAGCACTGAGACCACAAACAATGTCCTTCATGCGTATATTTAATGGCCAGGAATCCTTCTTCTTGACTCGTGATTCAACGAATGAATTCATAAAGAGAGACTCATCAGTTTTCAATAGATTACATCTCCTGGTTGGACTTCTTGGTCTTGCAACCACATTTTCCATCTTGATAAATTGTGCCTCCACAATCTCCTTCCTTTTCTCCACATCCTGCTCTTTAGGCTTCACAAAAGATAAAGGAACAGGTGTGAAAGCAGATGCAGGGTAGGAACTATTTGTGTTTAAGAAATGTTTCATCAGTGGATATTCAATTTTGTCCCTGTAAGATCCAGTTGATGTGGGAACAGGAGTAGCTTGAGATCTTTCGGTGTTATCAGAAGCTTCTCTTGCCCTAGGTTTGAAAAGAGAGGCATCATTCTTTTTTAGAATTGCCTCATTTTTCTTAATAAGATTATCAAGGAGATAGTCCACTGGCAAATTCTTTCCCTGGGAATTTGAAGGCAATGCTCCAGCATCAGACGCTGCAGTTGTGAAAGAGGCAACAGTTGTTGGCATTTGCAGTTGGCTTGCAGGAACTTGAATAAGTCGCTGCAGTTCAGGGGAATCTTGATTTGAAGGTACTTGAAGGTATGTAGTTGTTCCTGCCACATTCTGACCTGCAGGAACTTGAATAACAGCTTGTCCATTAGCTAGCTGCTGTCCCAGCTGAAGGCGGATAAAACTTTGGCCGTGTTGATTCTGAACAATATTTTGGAAGGATTGAGCAGGCACCTGGATATGGCTTGTTCCAGCAACTTGTTGTCCACCAGGTAAAAGATAAACAAAATTTGACCCTGACTCTTGGGTGATGGTCTGAGGCCCAGATGGCGGCCCAATAGTCCGAACGTTCTCAATTTTTAGAAAACCTTTATCGCCCATCTTTGCTGCTGGCTGAAACAAAGAAATGCTGAATGAATTTTTTTTTATTTGTACTTACCACATAGGTGTATTAATTTGAAACATTTATGTATAATTTGTATAGACACCAATATACTGACCTCCTACAAATCAAACATGGGGTCCACAGTTCTAATATTCGGGCCTCTACTTAAAAAATATTTTTCTAGCAAACCTTCCCTTGGAATTTTCATGACTCCTTAATAGTGTTTTCGGATGAAAGTGAAACAAAAGTTAAAGATTGTTCAAGAAAATATCTGCTTTCACATTTTTCTTTAATTAAATGATTAAAAATTCTTTCACACACCTGTTTATTTCTAGTTCACAGCAATTCACAATGTAAGCTTTATGTTTTTCGTGCTTGACAAGCTGACCGGGCAAGTTCTGTATTCCCTGGCTTGTTAGGGGTAATGCTATTCTCGTCAACCCGGTGGGGTGTCAAACCTGCTTATAAGCCTTTGCTGGGGTACGGGCGTTACATTGTATGTTTGTCAGTTGGTGGTGCTAATTTAGTGGTCAAAAACAATTCAGTTTGGTCAGCGGGATTTGCGCATGCCACTTTGAAGCATTCTAGATTCCACGCTTTGTCCAGTCTTAGCTTATAATAGGATGGTAGCCTTGGTCCCATGCGAACCTAATTCACCAGCTTTCAGTTTTCCAGTATGTGGGAAGTGCGCTACTTCCCCGATCACCTATCGTTTTTTTTCAATCGTTTCTCAGGGACCTGGTTAAAATGACGGGACATAATCCATCAAACTTTTCTTCCCACTCCTTTCGTAGAGGGGACTCTACTTGGGCTTTCTTGGCGAAGGTTCAAACGGAACTTATTCAACTGGTAGGGGATTGGAAGAGTGAAGCGTACAAGCAATATCTCGACCTGGGCTTTGGGGAAAGGTTCGGGACTCGCAGCAAATGAGAGAGCTCATTAGGAAAACATTTGGTTAAACTTGTATGTAATTTTTCAACTTTGATTACTAAATGTTTTTTGTGGCCTCTTCGTTTGGTGGCCTTTTTGTGTAATATTCAATGTATTTATGGTTTTAATGTACTGAAACGAATGTAATGTATTACAATGTACTGTTCAAAGTATTACAATGTACTGTTCAAGTGAAATGAATATTTATTCAACTATGCGGATTAACTAATGTTTAGATAGATATGTCATGTTGTATTCGTGTTAACTGCTATTTGTATTTATAACCAAGATGTGATAACAAGCTAGTTCACGATTGTTTGGGGTGGTTGTTAGTGGCAAACCCACGCCTGCAAATAAAAAAGTGCCTTTTGCAATTTGTGACTTCGGCTTTGTAATTGGCGTAGTTTGGCTCCAAACTATGTAATGACTGCTCCCGTAAAGCTCGCTTTCTGTGCTTGACAAGCTGACCGGGCAAGTTCTGTATTCCCTGGCTTGTTAGGGGTAATGCTATTCTCGTCACCCCCGTGGGGTGGCAAAGCTGCTTGTAAGCCTTTGCTGGGGTACGGGCGTTACATTGTATGTTTGTCATCCAGTTTAGTTAGTTGAGTTTTTCCCGCTCGCCCTTCCATTGTTGAAAGTGTTGATAATTTTTGTCAGTGGCCTTTTTGTGTAATATTCAATGTCACATGTATTTATGGTTTAAATGTACTTAAATGAATTTAATGTATTACAATGTACTGTTCAAATAAAATGAATATTAATTCAGCTGTCCAGATTTACTAATGTTTAGATAGATAGGTCATGTTGTATTGGTGTTAAATGTTATTTGTATTTATAACCAAGTTGTGATATCAAGCTAGTTCACCATTGTTTGGGGTGGTTGTTAGTGGCAAACACACGCCTGCAAATAAAACACTGACTTTTGCAATTTTACCGCTTTAACAGTGGAGCGATTGCACCTACTATTTATTATCTCACAATTTCAGTTATATGGGGTTAAAACAATTTATATTATGGATGAATTTTGGTTTGGAGTAACTGGTAAACAACATATTTTCAGGAGGCACAAACATGCTTGTTTGGCAGGAGAGCTATTCACTAAAAATAATCTATCCCATGAAATCATTATAAATTCATGATGGCGGACTTGATCAATAACAAATTGAAAGTTACGGAGCGCGTTTTGCTTGATTTCGGATTTTATTGATTCAAAATAAAGAAATTTCAGAATATAAGTCAAGACAGTAGTACATCCCCCGCGCACTTTTACATTAAGTCACAAGATTAAAATTGCAGGCTAGTCACAGATACTGACAGCAACAGGTGTGAAGTAAACTTCAAAGTTCCCTCTTTCAGCTGTCAAATGGAGCTTCAAGGTTTCAAGTTTCAAGGCATGCTGTACGGTACCGCAACAATTTGAAAATTATGAGGACATACTTCATGTAACAAATTACAGTTGCAGTAAAACCTTATAAAAGGACCGTTGAATAATAATGCCTGCTTTAAAAAAATCTCAGAAACAAAAACAGACTAAATATAATTTTGCACCAAATCGTCTAAAATAATCAGGCAAAACTTTATTCCGGTCATCACTGACTACTTAAAAATGAACTAAAGAACTTTTTTTGGGCCAAAAGCATGTTCTTTAATATTATACTAGTTTATATAACTTAATGTATTAACTAAAATATATAACATTATTTTTATAATTGATTCCTCAAAATATTTTTAAAAAAAATAAAATTATTTCCCTTACAAAAATAAAAAAAAATTTGATTCAAGAATCGACTCTTGTGCATAGAATGGCTTGTTATGCATGCCACCACCCCCGCCGTGTAATAGTATTTATGACAGGCACTTCTCAAAATCCCCGTAAATATGACAGGCACTTCTCAAATCCTAGCTGAGACACTGTTCTAAGTCATGTGTTTAATTGTAACTCAGCTATATGGTTCTGTCAACAATAAAATTGAGACAGCTACTTTGCTTTCCTATCAAATAATTCATGTGGAAGTTTGCATAATTCCCGACCCCCCCAAAATGTTGATGTTGCTCATCTGCATACAGATAAAAATACAGTATGGAAGTTTCAGAAGCCCAACTTAGATTGCAGTAACACAGGTTTGTCAAGAATTTGGATGGCCAGCCAACTTGCACAATTAAGAAAAAACATTTTACGTTGCACATATACATACAGACAAAAACCATGATGATGTGTATGAATTTCAAAGCGATATGTTAAATCGTAACTAGGGAAGGCCCCAGACTGCAACCCCCAAAAATGAAAACAGTTCACTGAGAGCTACTTTGCATAATTTTGTGGAAATTCGTATTACAAAATTCCCCCCATCAAGTGTCTACGCTGTACATCTGCTTATGGAGAATTGTGTAGTACACACAAGTTTCAAAAGCCTTTAATGCAGTCAAATTTGTTTCAACTGTAAAAATGATGAAAGACTGATAGTACTCAAAAAAGTACTTGAACAATTACTGTGCTATTCCAATAAAGTCGGGTCAGCTCTTTTAGTCATTGTATATTTATTCTTTATAACAAAATAAACCCATGCCTATATTTAATTTAAACTTATCAATTCTAATTAAATTGTTTTCTAATTTAATATTGGTCAAGGTCTTAATAAAGCACAACTTTATTATCACAACTTTACAAACATTATTATCAAATGCCTATTGTTTTCAAATGTAACAAAATTATTATTTCATCCAAAGGTTTGACTCCACGTGGAAAGAAACCAATCATTCACAAAGTACTGATGATTTCAAAAACACAGTAATGGTAGCCAAAACATTTTAAAAAGAAACGTTCACAAGTTCAAATATTATCCAAAATTTTTAAGTTGCAAAAAAAATCTTTCTTAAAAGACTGTTAAATGTATATTTAAATATGTTTTTTTAATAATTAAAAACAATAATTAAAAAATATTGACGTAGATATGGTGTCAGTATATTTGCAGCATATTAACTGTGTATATATAAGCTTATAATGCCTATTTATATATAATAATATTTAACTGCGTTATAGATATTCTAGTTCACAGTTAGTTTTTCCCAACTCACAATATAATCTAATTGTCAACAATAAAATAAAATAGTTAACTTACAAGCTATGGGGTTTATAAACTTGTATTGCCACTATAATATTGTTTTAATGCTCGATATCATCTGTTCTATTTTCAAGTGAAATAGACTCAGGCGGATAAATAATTAGACATACAAATTTGAAAAATAGTTATACCAAATGTATATAAGTAATTAGAGACGAACTTCAGTAGAAAGGGCCCAAGACTAAACAAGCTTTACTTCGATGACCTCGGACTGCAGTACGTGCCGAGTCTACGTGAGCTAGTAATATCAGCGTGTTGTGTTGTAACTAGGTCAGCGCTCATCAACACAGTCTAACTCGGCCAGTCATCGTTGGCGAACAGGGGGCTGGAATCAATGGACTCGCCGACTCAAACACAGGGTAGGTTTCCCAGGACCAGTTTTCATACCAGTTGTTTGTAAATCTATAAGACATTAAAACCAGCCCTAAACAAATTAAGTGTCGTGTTTGACGCTTTCAGGCAAAACATAAACTAAAATATCGACGGTTATAAATCTGCCGCGAAGAACACCCAACAAGATGGCGGGTTTGCCGGACGACCGAGACTTTTCGCTGGAGGGTTGAACCGCTTCAGCTCTTTAACAATGCCGTGAAGGGAAATGACGACTGGTAATATTCAAACCACGGCTCCTTATCAAACATAAATAGCCATTTGAAGTAACAAATACCTGATGTTCGGGCGTTGATCAACTTCGCTCCTCGGGTTTCCTCGTTCTCTGAGAACCGCTCGCTGCCTTGTCGATAACACGCGGTGTATGGTCATGCTTCAACGTCACGTGATTCGCGAAGGTCAAGGACACATATCGCGCAAGTAGCGGCTGCTTGGATCATTGCGCAGAAATGCAAATGTAGGCCTGTCTATTAAATGTTCCTTTTCTCATTGTTATAAATGGACATTCACAGATATTCGGTAGGCTCAAGTGTTTATATATTTATTTCTTAATGCGACATACAATATATAACCTACCATCAATAGCCGAATTTCGCGACCGGTGTGAATAGGCCTATACGATGCAACTACGAAGAAAATTCTCAGTTACGCTACGCTCAACGAAGTTTAGGACTGGTACTAAAATATTAAATAATAAAAGCACAAGACTATATAGTTTATAAGAGATTTAATCTATAAATAGGTCTATGTCTAAACCTGCCATTATACATTTAAAAGTTGATTATTTGTTTATACACAGTGGGCTGACAGATACCGTATAGAAACAGCGATATATCTACGCTGGGCGGCCTATTGCTTTGCTAATTAAGATGCATCGACCATTGTTTTAACAAGACTTTTTAAATGTTGTTTTCTCAAGAGAGAAAAAAAATTGATTACAATAAAGGTGTTTAAGCAAGCAATAATAAACTTACAATATGTTTGCTCCCATATTTGAAAAATCAATACTTCAGCATTTGGCACCAAATAATTTCCATGTAGGCGTAATCTATAAAAAAAAATAAAAAATTCAGTGCTGTGATATGGCTGTTATATCATAGATTATCTGTCAATTTTCTTATCGCTCGTCCATCGTGGGTAATGGTAGGCCCTATTATGGTATATGATGCATGAATAAGCTTTTTGTGATTGGTGCATGCGTAAGATAGGCATGTGCCGTAAACCTACGTAAATTAAAGGGTATAGGCTCGCTTCCTCGACCTTATGCATTGACACGGGCATCGAAAAGGTGAACTTAACTTTTTTTCGTTCGACAATTAATGACGGTTTGCGTTTGAACGGCACTATTGACAGCCCTGCCAGCAAGAGTCGAGGGAAGCCAGCTAGCATGAGCGAGCGGCGACGCAATGGAAAAACGTCACGGCATTCCAATTAAGAGCGCCACCTGTAGGCCGATAGGTGAACTAAACTGATGCGGATTATTTTTTACCCATCAAAAGTCCACCGTTTTCTGCCGGTGTAAACGCAAAAACAAATCTGATCTGGACCAGAACCGGCTCAGATCCATCAATTTTGGCCGTGTAACCGCGGCTCCAGTGTACACTCTCCTCGACGAGTGACGGCGATTTCGGTCACTCGCCTATTGTTTTAACAGATTTCAAACCATTTATGGAATCTGAAAAAAATACTGCTCGCAACGGCTCAAAATGCACCAAAAACTGAAAGAATACAGCAATCAATTCACATGAAATGCACTTTCGCCGTTTAAAAATTCCTTTTTAAAGATGCGTATGTACGCAAAAGTTTTGAATTTTGCGTTATTACAGAATTTCATGAAAAAATTATATTTATCTCAAAAAGTACGAATTAGAGGCTTTCCAGTAATTCCAACATCAAATTTGTAGGTTCAAGGAGAGTTTTCTATTAAAGTAACATACGCACTCAAAAGTTCTGAATTTTGCACAATCTCAGAATCTCATGACAAATTGATTTTTTTCTCAAGAAGTACAAGTTAGAGGCTTTCCAATAATTCCAACATCAAATTTGTAGGTTGAAGGAGAGTTTTATTAT
>JAVFBZ010174848.1:0-16005 GCA_032466195.1 Katharina tunicata | reverse complement strand
ATACGAAATGGACTAAATGGGAATGTTTTTTTTATGTATGTATAGACTAGTTCTTCTACTGAACATCATAACAGAAACAAAACTAATAATGTTTACAATAGTGCTTTCTTTTTTACCTACTGAATTCATATCTCGACTTCTTTAGCACGAGATGTCCAGCCCTTGTATAAAATTCGTTAAGCGCATAAGCTGATCATGACAGCCTCCCGAAAACATTGCTATTTTGTTATCTACTTTTGCATGAAAAGTCGGGTAATGCTTTAGTGAAATGGTTACCTATACAAGCATGTGATAAAGTAAAGATATCAAATTCGTAAAAGATGTACAAGTTTTGCGATCGATTCACCTAACGGGGTAGGCAACCAAAATTACTATACAATCACATGTTACTTTTGAGTGTAACCAATTCAGTTTTTGACAATGCGGCGATGAGTATTCAGACAGATATTTAATATCAGTCTTCATAGGTCATTGAGTTGTTTATCTAGCTGATCAGTAGTCTAAGCAAAGAAAGGATAAGTGGACTCCCTACACGATTTGATCTCAATCCGTCACGTTTAGGATCCTTATAGAGACGTAGGTCACTAACTCATCTCCGCAGTCCGTGACCAGACAGCGGTTACCAGTGTCTTGCTCCTCACAACCAACTACCCAAAATGGTTTTGGTTGTTTTCAGATCAGTAATTGAATCAACTTAATGAAATCTGTCATGTTGTGCTCCTATCCAACGTAGTGTTACATGTTGGGTATGGTCTTTAGAAAAGCATTATTATCATTAATACTTCCGTCTCTTAAGTCGCATTCACGCAGAACTAAGTTCTACTGGGTAAAGATAAAATTGACCATCTAGACAGGCCCCTTTTCGAACCGATTTGAGTCTAAGACGGATTAAGTTATTAACAACGATTGACATATATTGTTAGCTATAGTCGAATAATTGACCCATTTAGTGCATAAATGGATAAAGATCTGGTAGGGTATCAAGTTAAGCAAACACTAACGTACGGAATTGTCTGAAACAAGGCAGTAGAGGAGCTGGAGACGTATTATATGTTCAAAAGTGGGTTATTTGCACTCTAACATGGTCTACACTTGTGATAAATAGGTTTCCATATGGATACTAATTATTATTTTTAATGTTAATTACCTCTAAACGCGACGAAATGTTGTTTTGAGTCTAGTCCTGTGTATGTATGAGCTCAAGAATTAAATGCCAGTATTTTTTTTCTCTGATTAATTTGATTTCATCAAACAAATGCTTAACCTATTCTATTCTTCTGTCACATCGCCTGCTATGAAATCTGGTTGAATATATTTCGCATGTGTTGTCGTACGAAACCAGTTCAGTTGGAGGATATCACAGATTCTGATGAAAATAATGTAATAACAAGGTTTGCCCTGTCACAGACATGGAATTTATATGGTACCTTCTTACAAGTGCGTGCTGAATAACGGGCTCAAAGTCAGAGAAAATGCCGTATGGCGATCCTCTGTCAGATCAGTCAAACAGAGACCGCATCATCTTACTCTTATAGCTAGACAGCCAACGCAAAGCATGACGTATTAGAACTTGAACGTTCTTGCATATATATACAATTCATATTTTATTCTGTTATCTTTATCCCGCCAATGCTATTCGTGACACAAATGTATTTGTAAACGTCGATCACCACAACTTATTAACATACCGAAACAGTTGATTTGCACGATGTACTATAATCGCTTTTAAGCGTTTACTAATTCCCATTGTCAAATAATACGTTGTATAGATATATTATCATTGATCTTTCGCTATCTTTTTTATGTTGATAAAATAAATGCAGTTATTTAAAACCAGATAATAATCAAGAAATTTTAACCCACACTATAATGATTTCGACACATTTTTCTTATTGACTACTTTGATGTCAACATTGCTCATCATCGATTGATACTAAATCTCATCTGTTCATTCTGTGGATTCATTTTCAGGCCAGATACCTCTCTAGTTTAAATCACTCCCTATTAGACGGACAGACTTAAAACCCATACGCCTGTAATGCAATTTTTATCCTGGAAACTGTTCTCTTCTTCTTCTTTGGTCTGAGCCTGATAACCAGACAACAATTTAATAAACTAACGACAATAGGTATAAATGGGATAAAGCACGTTCGTAGTCACTATGGCAGAATTAGAGAATGACTTATCCGTCACACAACTAGGTGTCCGATATACTACATTTGAAAGCATACAAATTCCTAGATGGACAGTATTCTGTTAAGGATGTTCTCAAATTGAATTAGAAGAGCTCAAGATCCGCTATTCTTACAAACAATTAGTTGCCATTATATCATTCAAACCGTCAATAACAATTCCTTTAGTTTACTTTTCTTATTGGTTGGGGTTTAACGTCGTATCCAAGGTTATTTCACTGATAAGGCGACATTGTGTTGCGGTTGTATCATATGATAGATATGTCATATTGTATTATAGATAATTATGCTATTGTATAATATATATCTCTGATTGTATTATATATATATATCTAATTTAAATATATATATATTTTGTTCGGGGGATCTAGAGATATCTAACGGTGTATTAAAAAAAACGTTTCAAATAAAATTTTAAGGCCCTCCCTAATAACGTTTCAGATTGGGCTACGTGATTTAATTTAATAACATAATCCTTTAATTCAATTTGTTTTCTTATTGTTCTAATTCATAGGAACAGTTTGTAGATTTTTCTGTTTAAAGTTCTTAATTTCCTACAAATGTGAGCTTAAGTTTTAGATGGTCAACACGTTCACGTATTTCAACTCTTGGACGTTTCTGCTTACAGTATCAAAGCAATCCAAAAATATATTTCCTCTCCCGCTTTTATTACAACGAAACCAAGAAGCTGATAAACGCCAAAGAACTCGGGAACGAATTTTTACAGGGAGTGTTCAGGAAATTGCTATGTGCTCCAACATTTAGTTGAATTCTAAACAGCGTTTCCATTGATATTGGTTGTTCTTAAGCTGAGCTTGCATTTTAAAAAACATGGTCTGCAGAAAGTTGGAATAGCTGGAATTATTTTTTATCAGCCACTTGGCTAATAGACTTTGTATGAAGTCCCATTTGATTGATTGATTGATTGATTGATGGATGATGTCCAATGCCACATTTAGTCGTACCACAACTATGAAGTGGCGTGAAAGTTGTTACATTTCAGTGTTAATCATTTTGCAAATAAACTCTCCAAAGGCGTCATATACAACAGAGAAATAAAGTGAACTGAATATAAACTCAAGGAGAAAAAGAAAATCGCGATATTTACATCATGGAAAGACTAATGGATGCAGTTTATCCTTAGAAATCGTAAATAAGGTTATTCTGGGTTAAACTTCCACTATGTACTAGGATCTAAATTTTGAGGACGAAATTGTACGAAACTTCCTCTGATTTGACCTTGGCTGTTTGTTGAATAACAAAGATGACATGGTGCAGTAACTGTTAATTTGTCATAATTAAATGATGTTTGATAGAGTGAATCTGATAGTGTGAATACCGCAAAAAGCGTTTAAAATGTTGGCTTTTTTATTTACGTTTTGTTGAACACGTTACCTCATATATATAATTGTGAAAGTCGCATTTTAAAGCTTCTGTCCACTTTCGATAGAATATACTGTATATATTATATATGTACTTCGTTATAATACACTTTAAGGCACCAGAATATTGGTGTTCGCCGTGTTTTCAGATTAATGTTCGCAATAATATGGTAGTGTTATGTTGATTTTAAAAGTTTATATACATATGTATCATTAAGGGAGCTCTTTTGAAACAATGAATGGTGGATATCGATTATTTAAATTGATTCTGGAACGGCTGTACTGAAACAGCTTGTATTTGAAAATATCAACATATTAGAGGGCAGCGCACCAGGACTCTTGAAAGACTTTATTCGGGATGTTCATCAAAACTGACGTTTAAAATTATGGGGACCTTTTCGTAATAATTGCCACACCATAGCTCTCTTGGTTTATGTTTGGACTGTATAGGTTTTTTGTCCACCTGCTTAAGTCAGGTATAAAAGACAATTTTTTGGGTGGCTGCGGATATCGCGGGATGGTTCTAGGTGGGGTTTTCCACCATTGAGCGACAAAGCAAAGTCGTCATATTTTTGTGAAATTGAGTACGACACCTAACACAAATATATTAAATAAATTTCACAATGTCCTTGGAAACCTTAATCAGTGTTGAACGATGTACACTTTTAATGACGATTTGTATTGCTTATATTTGATGGAAAACTAGGAACATCGTAAAACCCATCCCACGACCGCCCAAGACCATCTGAAGCTGGACATTTACACTAAGGTCTACAAACGCAATGGAACCTGTAAGTAACACTAGTACATTAAAAAGGGTTCAACAGCCCCATCAAAAAACACATTCCATACCAGATATTCCCATCAAATATCCAAAAGAAAGGTATGTCGTCTTCTAGTGATACATGAAATCGCAGTGTTTTCTTCGAGTCCGCTTTTATTAAGTCCATAGCCGCAGCTACTCTAGCTAAAATTGGTAAATCTGAGCCGACTCTGATCCGGTTCAGGTTTATTTTTGCGTATACACGGGCAGAAAAATATGAACTTAATCTGACCCGGATCAGCATAGTCCTCCTTTTTTAGCTAACCCAAATTTCTTGAGTAAAAATAATCCACATTAGTTTACGGCACTGTTTTTTTGTCCGTGTAAACGCGACACATCGATTGTAGTCTAAAATAGTTCACCTGTAGGTGGTGTACTTAAAATGCAGTGGCGTTTTCCTGCGTGTCGTCGACCTAACTGAATGTAACGTAAGTGTCTGAGTGAAACGAGAATACTTTTGTTTCAAACAGAAACTGAAGGCTAGCCCCCTTAATTACGGCGTTAAACACCAAAGAAACAATCTCTTTTATAAAGTAGTATACAACGAGTTTTTTAAACACACGTTCGACGGTCATTTGAGGGGTATCATTGTTGCAAGATACTTAACAAGCTTCTTGCAAACCATTTGTCAATATGCAAGCTATACACAATAACCGACAAAAAATATACTAAGCTTCATTATGTACCTCTCATTGGAAATCCAATACCCGACATAAAACAGGTGTGTATCCTTTAAATGTTCAAACAAATGCCAAACAAATGTTGAAGCACAAGCGGGTGTTTAGTGGGGGCTTCCGGTTTCCTGGTGCTCTGTGACCTAGGGGTCATCAGGAAGTCGATTTGTTGGCTGGCTTCCTTAACCCATTAGACTGAAAAGCGGTCAAATGAGTGAAATATCCTGTAGTAAGACGAGAACACCAAAGAATCAGACAATACATTTTTTTCTCTCCTCCCTTCCGGATAAATTCTTCGAACACACTCTGGTGTAATCAGACTTTAAAAAAATGTATTCGCGTTTTCATAGCAAAAATGTATATTTTGTAAACTAGCCAAATTAAATTCCAAGAGAATTCATCTTCTGTGCCCACCGTTCCTGAAAGTAGATAGTTGCTTTCGAAATAACTGTTGCCGTGTACTGATATCTCACTAGTGCTATGTGATTACCTTGTCAGTCAGTAACTATGTTTCGTCTAATAAATCTGAACTCTGAGCACGGACCCCATGGCCCGCGCCGTGGCTCAGTGGTTAGCTTGTCTGACTGCAGATCCTCCTTCGATGTACCGCACGGGTTCAAGCCTCCCAGTGGACCTGAGGTATATGAGGGAGTCACATGAGGTGACTTCGGCAATCGCGGGGGCGTTTTTTACGAGGTTTCCTCCCGGTTTTCCGCCGTATCGAGTAAAGTAGATTAAGAAGTGGAGAATCCGTCGTCATATAAATGAAATACCTTTGAGCACGACGTTAAACACCAATCAAATAAACAAACAAACGAACCCCATGACTTCCGATTAATTTTTCGTGCTTCTTTCTCTCGTCTTTAAACAATATATAATACAGAACAAGTTAAACCTTAGCCCTAGGTTTGTATCCGAAGTTTTGTTATGATTTAAACAGTGTATTGGCGCAACTGTTAACATACAGTAACGAATTTGGATATGAGATAGTGACGCAGGTTTGTTACAAATCATGTATGTGACATCAAATACAATTGGGTTAATATGATTATGTGTATGTATTGTATATTCATTGAAACCAATCTACAATTCAATATGTTATAAGCAATTTAGCACATAATCCCGAACCTCGATACTATTCACATTATAAGAATGAAAGGACGACATCCGATAGCTGGACTTATTTCTGTGTTCTCTAGAATTGAATCAAAGAGTTGATCCCAGAGGGTGCTTAAATCCCTTCGTCACAAATACGGTCATCAAAGAATTTAAATCCATCTTTACGGATTCCCAAAGACTACTGATCTGATTGAACTAGTACTACCACATTCTCCAAAGGAGCTTTACTTGTTGTAGAGAAAGGGTATTCGACAAGAACATTTTCTCATTGCTAAAATTCACAAAAGTATATAGATAAGCCATACTAGTCTTCACACATAAGCCACAACCACACAAGTCTGCACTTATACACGAGTAAATTGTTATACATGCAAAAACATTAAAAGCCTTGTGAATTGAATTTCTCTATAGCATTGTGACATTTTGGGCTTCTTCATTTTTGTTTTACTTCTGAAGCGCATGCAATTCCTTGAAAGCCTTTATGTTTGACATTTGATGGTTACTAGACAATTAAATATGAATTCAATTTCTCCATTGGGTTCACATGTATTTAAAGCATTCAGTTCCATTTAAATGAAGGCAATTGGATATGTCTTCGTATTTTTGCTCACGGGCAGATTTCATATAAAATATTCACTTTTTCAAAGCCTACAGGCTGGTGATCAATAGCAATTCATGACAAAACAGCTCTCCGAAAATGGTCAAGCCTTATGAGCAATACAACGTTAAACGAAGCTTTTCGTTAGATGAAATGCAATCCCAGATTATATGAAAATAAAATACCATCCTTCCAATCCGCGGGCTGAAAATTCGGAAATGGACTGCACATGTTCTTCGATGTTTGTCCCAGTGGGCTATCCCGTTGCCTAAAGAGGGAAGGGTAACTTCTGTCAATATAACCCGGACTTTAAAGACTCATAAAAAAAATCATCAAATTGGCGCTCCTGTTTCGAGTCTTAAAAAGCTATCGAAATATTTCCCTGCCATCATCTGTATTGTTGTGATTAGTAGAATATCAGTATGACGTGTATCCTCTTTAGGTTTTACCTCATTCGGACAAGCAATCAGTTTTTTCTCTGGCCGCTATAATTTTCATCTACAGATTGATGTCACCTTGCATTTCCACATAGAAACAAAAAAACAAAAAACGTTCGATTGACACAAGACAGCTATGAGACGGTAGTACTTATCCTCTCATGTTTGAATCCGCTTTGTGTAATTCGACAAAAGTTTTTGTTTTTGAATGCACAAAAATCTTCCGAAATAAATAGACACACTCTGATGTTTGTACATACAACATTTTCTTTCTCAACATTTATAAAAATATATATATCAATAAAAGAATCTCTTCAATGGAGTGGATTCAAGGCTGTAAAGCACTACGCTAAGCCATTGTGTTTTTGTTGTATAATCTTCTTTCCCGGCTAGTTCTGCTTTTGTTGTCTTGTTCTTTTGATTTACATGTTGCTGCTGTCATCGCCTAAGTCTTACTACCATAGAGCTTCGGATCAAGAGGGGAAAAAACATAATATTATGGTGAAGCTCAGTGACAGTCGTAATTATGGAGTCGAGCTAGTAGTCTTGTATTACGATATTCCAGCAAGAGCTTTGGGTGTCACAAACACGGCCAGTGACCAGGAAACATTGGTGTCATATATATGTTACAAATATGCTGCAGTTCGACGTTTTATGAACTATTGTCAAGCTTGAAAGTAATTATAACAACGTTAAACGATCCTTCCATTTTTGTAACATTATTAACAAGATTGGACAATTGCTTCAGCTGTTGATAGTGTGAGACACGACCAGAATATAAGATAACGCATGTTTGGCATGCGATTGGCTAATGCTAGAAATATTTTACCTTGCAATCATCTTTTACACTGAAATGGATTTTACAATATACGTGTACAATTCAAAGATAACACGATTTATCAACTTCTACTTACACTGTAAGTCACATTTTACTCAGATGTTCAGCTGATGATTGTCAGCTGGTAATCAGCCTTGAACGGCCATCAGCATATCAAAGAAAACTCCTGTCACACCAACTATATTCCGACATCAATGCAAATCCGATGTTATCCAAATCAGACTAGATGTCTGCTTAATGTCTGTTTAGACGGACAAACTTAACAATAAGGCGTCATAAAGCCACCTACTATACACACTTACATGTACTCAGTCACTGTTAATCGCTGTCATCTTGAACTAAGTCTTCTATCAATATTTATCGTACTTTCAAAGTGTATTATTCTTCTCGTCGATAAAGGTTTTGGACTACAACTTTGCCATATTTTGACAAATGACCCCAGAGTGCAATGTATTATACTTTGGTGAACTGCAGTAAAACAAAGCCCCCACGTCTTGACGCGTGAATCTGAAAGAGGGCCATTACCCACAAGAATATTAAGTAATTGTGAAGATCATGACTACCTGAAATCATCTTGCAATCCAACACAGGTTCGATATATAATTCGTGTGATATAATACAACAAATTTAAAATCATGCAAAAAGAGGGCTTGAATGAAAGTGATTACGTTCCCAACACAAAAAACACAGAAGTGACACAATTTTTAGAGTGTGGTTACTTTTTGTTGGAATACGGCCTTATACACTTGAGCATGGCGTTGAACAAATATCAATCGATCAACCTTGTTGAAAAAACAGCTGGTGCTATGATTGCCAGCTCCGGCCCTCTTATGTGTCTACAGCAAGGATAAAGGGATTCCAAATCCAGTTTTATTCTTATTATTTGGAAAGCGTTACACCCCATGGCTGTTTCAGACACTGCGGTTACATTTGTACAGCTGGATTACATGCAAGACGACAATTTGTCCGCCTTTTAAATAGCAGCCATATGTACATGTAGGTCAAATAGACATCATTTAAGTTAAAAGAAAGATTTAAATCCGAACAAGAGGTCGCTGTGAATAACATCTTGGACCAAGTCAAATACAAACACACCTGTAAGTAATGCAAGTAAAAGTGAAACTGTACTTATAGAAAGTAACTGTGCGAAACACCTTGATCGACACGTTTTGCATTACACATCTATTGAATGGAGACAGTGCTCAATATAAACTCTCTAGATGAAGTTGCACATTTCTGTACGCTTCTTGTTGACGACATGATCGCCATACAATTCATGTAAGCTGTAAACGATTCGTAGACTTAGTGTAGAAGTCTTTAATTGACTGCTTGCTTACTGGGACAGGTTAAGTTTACACGAGAAAAGCCTTTGTGATTACCGGTAGCAAGAAAACCTCTTAAGCTAATGTACCGTTTTTTCAGCATATATTTATACACAAACACGTGAGAAGAGAACCTTCTTTCGGTTGCACCCTAAACACTAAGCATGTGTAATTTGCAAAGGAAACTTATCAATGACTTTTTTCATTTGATTGTAATTTTACGCTGTACTTCGAATTATTTCACTTATATGAAGGCGTGACATCCCAATAGGTTAATGGAACCACCATAAACAAATCGGGCAACACAGTAAACACACTAGGACATTTACAAGACCGAAAACACGACCCCACAACAACTCGGCTCTCTTATGCACTTTTTTACTCAGAGAGGACATGAAGCTCCGCCAACAACTTACAGAGAAAGTTGGTCTGAATTAATAGACCGTAGCCAGTTTGGTTGAGGGGGTTGCTTTCACCCATCGGGTATGATGTCTATATGACTGATAAGACTAGCAACTGTTGATATATTGATGTATGACCTTTCAAATATACGTTAATGATATAATATGTCGCCATTGATTAATCCATGTCAAAACTCCTGTATCATCCGCTGTCTTTGTTTTCAATTGAGGTTTTATATTTATTTTTGTATAAATGTAGAGAAAGACAATTTTGCTTGCCTCCACCGGGATTCGAATTCGGGTCTCTGGCTAGGAGGGCCAGCGCTCTAACCGACTGAGCTACAGAGGCTCATGGTAGAACTAAAGAATCTTGTTATCCAGGTAAAGGCTGCGAATATTTCGTACGGTTAGCACCGACTCCGCGACACTGTAGTAGTGTCGTCTTTATCTAGATATTACCCGCAAATGTGTAAAATACTATTTTTACGTCGGAGATAACTGGCAGTTTTTTGTTTGCAGTTTATCAGAAATTGTAGCCTAAAATAATTGTTAAAATTTTACTGATGATTCTACAGGACTGACTGTCTGGAACGTGGATTTTTTTTAACGAAGTACTACCGCTGGTGTTTTATGATGCTCAATTCTTTATTCCTGCATCCTCAAACAACATAAATACATATATGCCCTACGGAATTTTCTTCATTCCAGTGGATGTGCATTCTCGCAGTTACTCCCATGTACCACATTAACGATACATAGTAAATATGAGATGTATCGCCAACAAGCAGCCCTTATACTTACACTGTCAGGTTAACATATGCCTTTCGATAATTAATGTGATAGAAGAAGAATGGAGTTTGCAAATCTTAAACCTACATGTCAGTTTTTCAAAATAGGTTCTGTTATCACAGAAAGTATCATAATTGCAATCTAACGTTATGGCAGACAACACGTCAGCAGGCATGCGTCATTGGTAGCGGCGCAGGAGCATACAGAAAAATATACAAATTCCCAAATTATCTTGCTGTTATATAACGGGTAAGTGCGTTACAAGATATTTCGGAAATACACTGACACAATGATGTCGACCAACCAAATAAATACCGACAGTCTACATCTAGTAAAGATGTTGCTAAGTTATTCCAATTAATTGAAAGGATTGACTGGAATCCAGACCTCTACACGCTTTAGAGGTGTGCACCTCGCGTTTTATCTTAGCATGACGGTTAAAGTAAACAAAAACTGCATTATCATTTTATATATGTTTGTCTCGGACATTGCTTTTGATTTATTGTAGTTTCATTTAACTCGCAAATAATTATTATCATTAAATGCTCCAAGTTAGCTAAAAACTGTTCAAAACTTATCTCGTGTACATGGTCTGTGTTTGCTCAAAGTTTTTGTTTGCAGTTTATCAGAAATTGTAACCTAAAATAATTGTTAAAATTTGACTGATGATTCTACAGGACTGACTGTCTGGAACGTGGATTTTTTTTAACGAAGTACTACCTTTGGTGTTTTATAATGCTTAATTCTTTATTCCTGCATCCTCAAACAACATAAATACATATATGCCCTACGGAATTTTCTTCATTCCAGTGGATGTCCATTCTCGCAGTTACTCCCATGCACCACATTAACGATACATAGTAAATATGAGATGTATCGCCAACAAACAGCCCTTATACTTACATTGTCAGGTTAACATATGCCTTTAGATAATAAATGTGATAGAAGAAGAATGGAGTTTGCAAATCTTAAACCTACATGTCAGTTTTTCAATATAG
Organism: Katharina tunicata; assembly: GCA_032466195.1. NCBI lineage: Eukaryota > Metazoa > Mollusca > Polyplacophora > Chitonida > Mopaliidae > Katharina > Katharina tunicata. The sequence goes on along the minus strand of JAVFBZ010174848.1, from coordinate 4,432 downwards.
GTTCTGTTATCACAGAAAGTATCATAATTGCAATCTAACGTTATGGCAGACAACACGTCAGCAGGCATGCGTCATTGGTAGCGGCCGCTGTTTGCAATCTCGTCCTTATATAAGGATTCTTTCCAGAACAGACAAGTGATCTAATAGGTCATAGGACACATGGTCTCAAACTTATCTTGGCTAACAGAATCCACATTGTAAAGTGTCAATACTGCTGATTAGTCAATTTCTATTAATTGCGGTAAATATTTCCCTTGCACCTTATATGATAGAGAAATCCTTGGCGTCCTCAATACGTACGAGGACTTTAGCTTGTTATCTGATTTACAGGAACTTTAAAACGTTTACGCGTGAAAATTCTTCACCGGATGTTGAATTGGGAAAAAAAACTTTAGTTAACAAAAGCCGTTAGGTGTTACCAAACATTTATAATCAAACACATTAAAAGAGAGAATGAACATTTCGACGAAGGGTTGGACCAAAGTTTAATCTCAATTTAACATCTGGGCCAAAGTGTAATAGAGAACAAAAATGATAGATTGTACATTTAAACCTTGGAAATAAAATCAAAATCAAAGGAATGTCTATCTTTGTAGTAATTCCCAAGGGAGAAAAGCGATTCGTAACTATGTCATTTCGTCAATGAAAATGATATTTTGAATTATTTCTTCATCGTGATAAAATGTGAACAGTGAAAATGGCATTTACTCAGTTGTATAACTGCTCTGTCACGTCTAACATATTTGTTTCTTTGTTTGTTGTTTGGGATTTTAAGCCGTACTTAAGGTTATTGGATGGTGATTTTATGAGGTCGCGCCAGTCCAATTGGTGACCACTTAAAACAACGGTGGCAACATAGACGAAAGACAAAAAAACACAACAAATCTGCTTCCAGATGCCCTTCAGCTCAGAGAGCACCTGGGCACAGGAAGCTCCCACCAAACCAGCCGCTAGGCCTAAGCTAAAATTGTGTATCGGTAACCAACCATAACATTATAGGATTAAACCCTCCTATCTTTGAAAAGTCGAGACATTGTTAGTTTGATTGATGAAATCAGTTAAAGTATCATTCTACAAACAAGACAATTGTTGCAGCACGCTTTATTTATGTGCAATGCACCATTCATTATATGATCTTTCTTTTTATGAAATAAGGACATGTCTTTCCAACCAGTACGTGTACTTGTGTAATTAATCTGCCAGAGAGAACAAATTGCTTATTGGCCACATTGTAAAATGTTTCTTCAGAGTCTGGTCGCTTCTTTACACTAATCAATGAATGACAAAGTAATAAGTTTTCGAATGGTGAGCGAGAATTGTATTATCCGGGAATCTTTGGGATATAATAAATTGTGTTCTACTGGTCAGATTGTCAAATTATGGTTTCGATGATGGACTTATCATTTCAATTGTTTATGACAAGGCAAAAGATTAAAAAGACGCCGAACAAACTATTTATCTCAACAATCAATCATATTTCTCCTCGGCAAGTTTTCTGAGAGTGAGATTAATTAGCACGTCGTTTTTTGTTGTTGCACACTACACATGGTTTCGATGACAAAGGAGTCCACAATACCAAATGTTCAGCAGTTCAAAAGAGTAAACAGTCATTGAAGCCTAAAGTCAAACTAAACAAGGTTAAAAACATGGCCAATGCCACTAGACAAAGACACATCTCGCAATTGTTAATTGCGACAACAAAGGAAATGATAAACTTTTGTTATCCACCTATATCCGGCTATATATACTTAATGATGTTTTGAGGTCAAAAGGACATTAAAAACCCATTTACAAATTGTATATTGTCAGGATGTGGCTTTACTCGAGCTGTGTAACCAGGTTTATTATAGTTACGTGAAAATATTTGATAACGAGTACCACCATTTTTACTCACCGAGAATGTATCCAAGTGCATGGATTACCTCTTTGCTAAAAAGCACAATCCCTAAACCACAATTTGAGCTTTTCTGGAGGAATTGTTTTTGCTATCAATATACCAATATGTCTAAGTTTTGTGACTTCTTAAAGTTTTCGGCCTTCATAACTGTCATGAAATGTACTGAAAGTAGAGTGGTCTCTACATGGCAGCCAGTCAACATTACAAACATGCTTGAAAACGGTTTTAGGATCTTGACCGAAACGTCCCGTGCTAATAAACCTAGAAGTTGTTATCCATAACAATGTGTCTGTGTTCTATAAAAGCTGTACATCAGCTAAGTTTTACTTATGCAATATAGATGTGATATTAAATCTACGTACAACGCCACAGGTTATAACACAACATATCTTCATTTCAATCAGACATTATTAAAGCCAATTCCGACCTTTAAGCGGTCGCTAGGAAACTATTCACATCGCCAATCTCCCTCAACAAAGAGATAGTTATTCTCACTGGAATCTCCCCACTACAGACGAAAGATATTCGGTCAACAAAGTTTTAGATCACCAGAGTCATGACAAGATCAAGGCAATCTCCTTTGGTCTGATTGGCTGTTCTTGTTGTTGTGCCGACTGTGTATCCATTTTAAAAGTTTTTTTTACATGGCAAGCACGGACTAACTTTTCATGCTATACAACTTTTATGTAAAGAGATATGCAAGAAATACCGTAAGAGTAAAATGTAATTTATTCCACTGGCGAGGCCCCTGTGTCTTCATAAACTGAATTAAAAAAAGACAGGTGAGGTATGGGTAAATCAAATGCGATGCTTGTGTTGTACAAGTTGGAGTGCTGCGCCTTGGCTCGGTTGGTTGACCGTGGGAGCGCTGAATCTATATAGGGGAAACCCTCGTTCCTGGAATGACCGTGCTAACTTTTCATGCTATAAAACTTTTCACCGTACCCGGTATAGGTTCGAATCGTCTTGTCGATCTTACGTATATGAAAATTTTCAGAGATAACAAGATAATTATTACGAGGTGTCTTCACGGTTTTCTATCATACCTCTGCAACATAGTCGTCATATAATTAAAATACGATTGAGTACTGTGTTAAACACCAATGAAATAAATATTTTAAAGTGGGAGGATGATTGACAGAGAGGACAATGACGAATTAATATATGGACAAAGTAAGGATGCTGGATAAATTTAGAGATAAAAAAAAAAACCATAGGCTTCAATGTTAAGACCATTTTATAAGTTGTTATAACTTGTGGTAAATGGATAAGTGATGGACGTCCAAAACAAAACTGGGCTATGCTAACAGGGCTCTGTCCTCGTTCCTGGAGAGGCCTGGTCTCAACAATGGACCATTCTGAAAATCAACCAGGTCTGAAATTCTTGTAAAGTATGGAACAAAAGAACAATCTCTGTATGAAATATCTATTTAACTTTAGCTGAACCCCGCAGCAATCAGCGGCATCAATAATCCAACCTGAATCAAATACCAGTCGAGGTTAAACCGAGAAGACCAGCGGAATTGAATTTACCCGAAGAATTGGAGAGTCCTTTTGATAATTTCCAATGTGCATATTTTATAAACATGACACTTCCATGATTTCTTCTGGAAAAAGTATTAAAAAGGTTATGAGTCTGTAGTTAACTGTTCCACATCAGAGTGACAAAGAAATTTCATAAAATAGTCCACCATAGCAGGGGCGACGTGTGGAAAAGTATGATACCGACTTCAACCCTGTTCTTTACAAAAAGATATGTTGTTGATTCATTTTTGTCTTTCAAAAAAAGAGTATGAAAAAAAGAACTGTATTTATGTCGTGTGGAACATGTACTGAAGTCTATGATCTTGTAGCTGGCGATTACGAATTTACGTGGCTCAAAGCACCGGTTTTAACGTTTAGTTTATGTGCCCTTAGGTTAATCTGAACCAGTCACTTAGTGTATTTCAAAAATTAGACTTGTGTATCCCAGTGTCTACATCTTCCCTAAACACAATATCTAGCCGATGAAGATTGTAACCAAGGTTGGATATTATTAAAACAGTATTAAAACCCAAACACATTTTCTATGTTCAGGAGATGCCCTTTGGATAAGTCTATCTCTACAATTTCAACAATCAGAAAACCATAATATTTTCACACAAACACGACTGTAACGATTTCTTTGGTATTTTTATGGTACTTTTTGGATAGTTAGAATTATTTATTTTGTCCAGTAGAGTGGTCTCCCTTGACCCGTGGCGCTTTAGCTTTAATAGGGCTTCAAAAAAAACAGCAGCAGGCAGCAGCATGATTCTCTGCACATCAGAGATTAATAATTTAAGGGTACAGAGATCCACTATTCAGGTAAATCACAGTGCACATGACACAATGATAACTACTTTATATAATTCCATGTTTAAATGTAAATGTTATCACTGTTTTGGAATTGTTTGTTAGGCTAAATTCTACAACAAGGGTTGTTGTTGTTTCATTGAGGAAATTACGTTTTTCGTAATCTTTCATTTCTGCTAAAGTATAAAACATACGATTTAG
>JAVFBZ010174837.1:0-16006 GCA_032466195.1 Katharina tunicata | reverse complement strand
GTGTCGTAGCCAGTCATTTAGTATCAAATGGGGCTCCTGTCTTTCGGAACCCTTTCGGGTCATTAATGGGGTACGACGAGGCGGAATTCTTTCCCCTTCCCTTTTTGCTATATATATATACATGATCTTGGTATGTTGTTAACAAGGGCTAACACCGGGTGCAACATCGGAGGTGTTTTCGTTAACCATTTAATGTATGCAGATGACCTTTGTCTCATATGTCCATCTCATTTTGCCCATAACGCAGATGAAAATGTTGTGGTTTCAAGAAAAAATCCAAACAGTTAAGTTGAACAATCTGTTTTTCTTTCTGGCAAACAGATAAATCCACATTTCTTCCTGGAGATGCATTTATAGCAAGATAACTTTCAAAAGATGGACAGGGTGGCCAGTATTGATTAGTGTGTATAGAGCACTCTAAGGACACTTTTTTGTCCCAAAATTCGCTTTAAGTTATAACTATAACTAGTCTTTTCTCATTTATCACGAAGAAATCAATGGTCGATATGTGAAACAAAAGTATTTCGAACTTGAGTGATTGAAAGACCCTTTGGTAATCAACAGCTTTGCGACGCATCTAAACCTGATGGTCTTTGGTCGTCCGTCTTCTATCCTGACAAATAATTGACATGATTTATCGCATTAGCAGATATGTTACAGATGGCATTCAGTTCAGTGGTCACTGTGCTGTTGACACATTGGACTAAGGATGGCATGAGCCGACTGACCACAGGCTCTCAATGGACACTGAGTGGCTTTGTCTAGCCCATATTCACTGACCGCAATGTCAGGTGAATTTTAACATTCTCAATGAATGACTAGTTTGGTTATTTGTCTCTTACTCAGCACACAGAATATTGCCATTGAATGTCCACGTCTTGCTGAAAAGAAATGCCTCAGGGGGAGACTATGGGCGAAGCAGATCTTCTCCTTAACATAGATGTAACACCCTAGGCATCCCCCGTTCGATTAAAGCCAAGCTTTTTATTTATTCTAGGATTCTAGGAAATGTTAATATAACCAGTCTCCGATGGTATTCCCTATTTTTCACACCTTTTTGTATACATTATCTTCAAGGCGAGAGAGAACAGTTCTTACACGGTGTAATGAACTTCTGCTTCAAGCGTAAACTGGAAGAAAAAACAACCACCTATGAAAACAAACAACAGAAAAACCAATACTAACCAAAATTCAAATTTTGTAAGAAATTATTTTTGTAACAACAACAACAACAAAAACGAGATTACAACATTAAGACAGGACCTTTTTTCACATTATCTCCATTTTTGTAAAGATAAACACTTAGCCACCTGAATATGTCAAGAAACCTTTCGTGTCAAGACCATATTAAAACTGACTTTAAAATGGAAAATTATTAAAAACGAGATAACAACCTCAGATAGGAACTTTTCACATTCGTTCATTTTGATTATTTAACTTCATTAAAGCTAACCAACAAGGAAACAAAGGGTTATTTTGAGGATCCTGATAATGAACACAGACATCAGTCTCTTCGTGTAGATCGTTAGTTTGATTGGGGTTATACGCCATAGTTAACAGTCCATCCACCTGTGTCAGTTATACATGTACACTATACACACAATCCATCTGGTAATCTTTAAACGTCTTTTCTGCTCTGATGCCTTCTCTTAATGGGAATGTCTAAAGAGAAAATGTCTCTTCGACAGGCACGTATATTTTTTGGTCTGGGGATCCAGCCTAACATAATTCTAATGGTGAGAAGTCCTAAGATAAAGGTTGTTATTATGAAAAATGGGTGATTATGACAAAATGGTCATGAAGTGGGACGTTATAGAACACTGGGTCAACTTCCAATATGATTTATTGGGATAATACTAAATGAAATAGAACTAAAATTACATCAGAGATATGCCCATATTATACCTGATTTCCCTAGACTCCTTCAGTTCATGAGACCTCAAAGTTATGTATTACATGACTCACACTGTAAAAACGGAATGAACACACTTTAACGTACACAATCTACTACACCTAAAATATTATTGGTACTCTCAGCTAGAGAATCTTGGAAGAGTTATGATTGGAGAAGCCAGATAAAGCAATTGAAGCCTAAGACGCCTTATGGCGATATTTGAGATAGAGCAGTGTTTATGCGCAGGAAGTATGGATATAGTATTAACGCCGATCAAATCAAAGATGATAACGAGAGTACTCAGGCATCAGATGTTAGATTAGGTCAGTGAAACAGTGCACACACAATAATCTCTGGCATGCTGTTTACCATCAATACAATGGTATGATCATAACAATGTCCAAACCTAATTATATTACACAAACAGTAACACGGTGAATTGGGAGTCTAATCAGCCGGTGATTTTGCCAGGAAATGTTTAATCTTCAATAATCCACTAGAGGCTCCGTGAATGTTACTCTCAATAACACATGTCTATGTTTGAACAGTAAAACTTTAGTCAGTAGCTTTGTGATAGAAGCTGAAGGAACCACCAGTAATATCCACAGAACATTGATGAGGGTAACTCACTTACAGGACTCCATAGATTGTAGGGACTCCCACTGTATATTTCACGCCGAAAACGTCAAAACAAGAAATTAACCGTGAACCTATCTAAGCAATGAAAATTAATGACAAAGTTTTGCGGGAATTTCTAGCAGTAATTGATTAGGTTTCAGCCATCCAAATTTCCTTACACTTTTATGCATCAATCATATATCATTTATAGTAAAGCTGTCTAACATCTGTATGGAAAAGCAATTTGTCTCCCGTTTATTAACATTGCATATACCTCATATGTAAAGTCAAGTACAATGGGAGAGACTTTTCGTTTGATTAATTTACAATGTTAACACTACGTCCTACATATATCTTATAATGAAGATCTAACAAAGACCACCGCAGACTGGAAACAGAAATTCCTCCTTCAACGGAGATACAGCAAATGGACGGAATGTTAATGAAATACGATATATACAAAAATAAATATAGAGGGTTTATTTGTAATATCTATAATTGTAGAGACATTTGGTGAAACTATGAAAGCGAAATCCTAACTTCTCATGGTAATTCAAATGCTTGTGTAATTTAGTAACTTTTAGAAATAAATATGATCGCTATTATATATACAGACTTACAAATTGAGATCACAACTCTTATTCATAATTTAAATTATAATTGTTTAATCATAGGTATTTCAAAGAGAGAAAACAAATTCTCTGTTTGATCTACCAGGTTACAAATCATTCACCATTTATAGACCTGAACGATCTGGGGATGGTCCATTCCTGTATATATATATTTGTATAAATGAAGAGAAAGAAAATTGTGCTTGCCTTCACTGGGATTCGAACTCGGGTCTCTGGGTAGCAGGGCCAGCGCATGTATATATCTGACATTATTTCTTCGTGCTCTGTGCTCGAGGACCGCGCTGACCATGGTCACGCTATTTGTTGAAATTGGGCCATTTCCAAATAGAGCCTGTAAGCGACGTCATGCGATGGGACTTATTTCTCGAGATTCATTGCAGTTCCGGGTACAAGCTTCTTGTTTATTAGTTATAACATCTCACGGAATGTTAAAGACATGACAATTGTACCGTCCTGTCCGATAACTGCACCCAAAGCAAGAAAAATACCATAGTGAAAGACCGATATTCAAAACGTACATGTATGAGTTGCAAGAGCTGGCTATGTTATTGTTTCACTTATTCTATTAGAGTTAGAGCTGGGGTTAGTTTTAGGGCTAGCCTAAGAGTTTTCGTTTGCCTGATATGGCGGGTTTGGATAGGAAAATACACCTAATCCAAAAAAGCCTAAATGTTTAAGACAGCTATGAAGAAAAAATGTTGACAGTGAACATAGATAGACAAATAGTGGAGTCTCGCTGCTGGTCAAAAAAAGTATCTGACCGATAATTGCTTCCCGTGTCGAGTCAATACAAATTACCTTCCCGTGTAATTGGATTTGAAAGAAGACGCGCTTGTCTTTCTAATATCATATGCATCATAATATACATGGCTATAATGACGAACCCTTTAAACAGTTGATGGACGAACCTGGTTATTCTTAAAAAGTTTGAATGAAAAAGTGAGATAATTAGAATAGGAATTCATATATGAACTATAATTTTAAGACAAAGTCCTCAAAGGCCATACATTGAATGGCTGCTTCCATACAGTCTGACAGTGGTGCCTAAACGGATATATTTCTGTGGGTATTTGTCAGCATCAGTGATCAAAAGACTCCATAGTGTAAGTAATTTAATTTGGCTGCAATAGTACGTACCAATACATGCTATGGGGGTTGTCCTCAAAGTCGGTCAATTTGGTGAGATGGAGAAAAGACGTCGATTTAAAGAGACTTGAAAGCTATTAGCCTTCTGCGGATTTGTAGAACGGACATAATTACACTCAAACATAGAAGAGGTCAAACTTATTTTCCAGACACCTCTAAGTTAACAACAAATCATGGACATTTAGTATGACCTTGATCTAAATTAATGCAAAAGGAAAAGTAATTCGAAAAGGTACATTTGATGGGTATATCCAGACGGCATCTGAATATTCCACATGCGTTAGAGACATAACACTCTTCACAGTATCTTCAAGAATAATAATCGTTTGACTTGGTACAAATAAGCCCTTCACTTTAACACAACAACAAAAAAAACGTTAACTTTTAAAAGTTATGGTTTAAAACCAATGCATTATATTCAACTCCACCGTAAACATTGTAATACAGAACAAATTTCCCGACAATCTTTTGTAAATTATATCCCGAAACAGGAGGGCAATATCTGATGTTAATGAATAGTAAAAAAAAAAAAAATGTTTATAATTGGCTGATTACTATATTATAATGTTACTATGGCCATAATGACGGTGAGACAATTTGGTGGAGAGTTGGTGGCTGACAGAGACAACGGAAGCAGGGTGAAACGATCCAGACTTTTACTTTAAATCAAGCCGATGATCCAAAATCTGGTTACTATGGAAATGGCAGGTCGGTATTAGATGAAATATAGGCCTGCTTATGTGGTAACTGCTAACAATGTTTGTAAGAGGAAATAACTCTGAATCTACCGACAGTGGTGTAAGCTATCTTATCAATGTGCCAATGCTGCTATTCAGAACGAAAAGGAGTTGACATGTTATAAAATTATATACAAATATTCCTTTAAAATTCCCGTCAAATTAATGTCAATAAGCGCTATCAATAAATTCAATCTAATATAAAAAATAGATTATAGTTAAGGTTTTAAAGATGCTGACATGACTTTAACTTCCAAATTGATTTCCATGTTTTCAGCAAAGTACACGATGAACCATTTTATCGAAAAAAAATGTTTTAGGTCATTCCATTTCAAATTACGTAGTGCCACTATATTGCCTATAGCGAAAACCATTGAAATGGCTCAGTTTTTATGTTAAACATTTCGAAAATGATTACATTGCCTTCATAGTCCTTTACACAACCAAAAACAACTTGAAAGAGTTAAGTTTGTTTGCTCAGTGTTGTTTTATATTTGTTTTGTAATATTTACTTTTATTATCATTTCAAAAGCAGATTCTCGGCATGATGTCCTAATCAAAATAATAAATTATTATTAGTATCATTTCAAAAGCAGATTGTCCGCATAATGACCTACTTAAATGCTCGCCCAATTAGGCGTCCATGCTACAAGTGAAGCTAATTACGGAACTAGACTGCTATACACAGTAACAGTACTATACAGACTGACTAAACTCTTCTTTTATCACTTACTTGTTGCCAATCAGCTACATGACCTTCAGGGAAATTCCCTACCATTCCCACGCAACGGCTGTATTCTCAAGGCTTACGAAGGACTTGGCAGATGCCCAACTGCTTGGTCTATTGATTCTGTTTCACAATGTATATATGAGCAAATTTCCCCAACCTTTCAGAAAGAACTAGGGCCGAGTAAGCTACATGTAATTCCAGAATGTTGTCATTTCATCCTATGTTATGATGTAGTGTGATATTTTTGTCCTTTTAGGGCCAATATTCTAATCCAAAGTTTTATTACGGCTTTTATCAATGCCCAGATAAGGACCGAGCCTTCAATATTCAGTTGACTGTAATTTATCAAATATATTCATTATGGACTAACTATAACCTGCCTCTTTCAAAAGCATATTTTTGCAAGGTCGTAAATGATTTTCGATCCCACCGAGGCTAGCTTTCCGTCATTCAAGTAGAACAAGCAGAATTTCGGTTCAAAACCAAACTATTTCCGCATATCTTTTTCTGGATACACTCTATCCGCTCAACTTCTGTTTCAGTTATATGCCCGTTTATTTTATTTTATTGCCTCTCCTTGAATGATATATGGATAAGCTTTTCATCGGTCCTATGACACGGTAAATCATTCTATTATTGTTGTTATTAGCCCCGTAACGGGGCCGTGTAATGCTATGCCGCAAGGTCCGGTTGCAAAAGAATGCGAATAGCTTTGGTAGAAGCATACACACAGAATTGTTTAAGTGTGACTGTTGAAATGAAGATTAAAACAATAATACTATACCATGCAAGCCCCAATTTGATACCAGAGGCTTCCTTCGCCATTCAAACGAGTGGTACGTCGCCTTTTGTCCTCGCGAGCCTACAGCTCAATTTTTTCTGCGCCATGTTTCCCTTTATTCAAATGTATGTGCGGCGAGCATACTAATATGCATGCGCGACACTTGAATTGAGGGAATCATGCCGCAGAAAAAGTTGAACTGTTTTCTCGCGAGGACAAAAAGCGACGCACATCTCGTTTGAATGGCGAAGGAAGCCTCTGGTATAACATTCGGGCAGTTCTTAGACAGGTAAAGTGAACTAATGATTGGTTATTTTGGTATGAGTCTCGACTCTGTCCATTGTCACACTTTTAAAACAGTTCCCAGGCAGGTAAAGTACATTAGTCATTGTTTATTTTTGTACGAGTCTGTCCATTGTCACACTTGTAAACAGTTCCAACTTCACACTTTGGGGACAGGTAAATTAAACTACATTGTAGTGATTGGTTATTTTGGTAAGTGAAAATGTGATTGAATTCCATTGCCTGCAGCGTGCTACGTGGAGAGGCAGACTTAACCTTTTTACCTGCTCAATTTGCCTAAAAATATAATATAATATACATATAAAATGTTATATAATGTTATAATCTCGGTGGAAGCAGGCACAATTTTCTTTCTCTTTATTTAAAAATATATAATGAGCTTTCGGAGTTCTATGTCTCCATCATCGATTGAAGTAAAAACAAAACCATTATATTACTAAGCTTATAGACAATCTATCACAGCCCTTTCCTGCCCACATACGCTGTAGCTTCTCAGTAAACTTTTTGTGTGTTTTCAGATTATGTGATGCAGACAGAAATTTCCAAAACCTTACAGTATCTTTAAACTAACAAAGTATCACTTTTTTTTGCATCCTGGTCTTATTTAAAAAGGTTGTTCACAAGATAACTAAACTGTGAACCTAATAGTGAATGTATGCATATTTGATGTTGTGGATTATATTCAGGGCTCTGCTCATTGTGAGACTCAATCCATTCCCCGGGCTGATTAATTGGCTCCATTCCCCAAGTATCTATGGCAGTTTAAGACATTTTCTTTGATCGAGTTTAAGGAAAAGTGGGAGAGAAAGTGATGTCAATTTTATTTACTACTTTTTTTTATTTGGTTTAAAAAATGATTCTTTTTCTCCTTATTTGATTACCAACATGCTCCTTCAGACATATTGTTGGCCAGAAGGGTGCCTCGGTGTCTTTGAGACACCCAAGAAGCCATTTGAGACACCCTACATGTATTTTAATTCAATTTAACAAGAGGAAGATAGGGAAAATGTCAAATGAGACACCCTGTTTCTGTGAAAATAGCTATTTGAAAGACCCTCTTTTTGATTCCTGGCTAACAATATGCCTTTAGGTCATCTTTTTAATCAGCCTTGTTAGTGTAATTCTAGTTCATTGCAAACATTTGTAACATCTTACCCAGTACTGATTTTGATTTAGAACTTCTAGAAGCAGAAATTGTGAAAAGTTATATTTTAGATTAAAGCCGGGAACCTAATACCATGTTGGTGTTTTGTACAAACATGGTACTAGAAAAAAGATTTTCTTTCCTCTAAGTAACCATTTTTGATTTATTTAACAAAACGTGTTTGAATCAATTGGCTACTGTACCCAGATCACATGTCATCGACTTAATAGCACAAATGCTTTCTTGTTTTTAATTTTATTTATTTTTATCAGTTTCGATCATTTCAGGAGACGGATCCGCACGATAAGCAAATGACATTTGGAAAAATAATGAATGTGAACTTCGTGGAAATTTTTTAAAAAGTAAATCACGTACTGATACCACAAATACTTTTTTTTCACATACCATTATTTTAAAAATATAATGTTCTTTCATTTTGTATTTGCCTTTTCATTTCACACTTTTAGCAAATGATAGGATTGCCAACTGCAAACTTATTTCTCTCATGCTACCAGTAAATTCATCACTTCGCACTCATGGATAGTAGAATACATCCTTCTGGCCCATCCATTTATAGCTTGTCTATTGAGGATGATTATGTTACACTAACGTAATTTCTTAACGTTGGACACTGTTCATGACAAAGGGATTTTCTCCCAAATAAGAAGACAGAATTAATGTTGATTGATAGTCAGTACTGTGAACAAAGTAACTGTGTGGCTTTCAATAAACTAGTCCAGAGACAGGCATCCTTGTTACAAGAAAATCCATCGTGGAATTGGAGTGACATTATATTGGTCGATAGTTTATATACAAAGAGATATAAATAGCAGAACGTTAAAATTCAACGTTACCTTTATTTTACAATGTATTTGGTGCCAATCAGCCGCGGAACCTACTGGGAAATTCGCTTTATTTTCACGTACAGTTGTGTTTTCCTCTCGTGGCTAACAAATGACTTGGCAGATGTCTAAGCGCCTGGTCTAATGACTGTCGAGCTGTATACCTACATGTTAAGAAATGGTCCATCTTCAAAGAAATTGACTGATCTTGGCCAGATATTGTTGTCATTTCATCTTTCATGATGAATTTTGACAAGTTTATATTCCTTCCGGAATAATTATTGAAGTTATTTTTAGAGGATTGCAATTGCCTATTGATACCTAATGCTGGTAACTCAAAATACCAGTAATACAATATTATAACACCTTATGTCTTCAAAATAAAAACAATCTATGGTCAGGCAACACTTACTAAGCAATATTTTGTAACCAGCATATATACATACATGGTCATAGGCTAAGACAGTATGCCTAGTAGGGCTGTACGGGGACACATTTCTGTTATTTTTATTTTCAGGAAAGAAAAGGAAATGGATTCAGGTTTGACATTAGGCTACAGGGGTCTCCCTTGCTCTTGTCAGATGGGAAATAACTGAAGTGTTAAGCTGGAATTTGTGACAAATATGTATGATGAAACCAGGCAATAAACCAGGCAGTTGGACATCTGCCAAGTCAATCATATGTCACAATACTAAAGAAAACACAATGTTAGAGCAAACAGAAAGTTTTATGAAGGCCCACAGCTTATTGGCACCATGCAGATCGTCAGATAAAGTCAGTCCTCCTCAGTATACATATACCAGTGCAGCTTCCTGATTTGATTTTATTGTAATTAATTTTTTGAAGGCACAGCAGTTAATGTTGACATGGTGCTGACAATCTGATGTTCAAACGAGTAAAATGACCTAAATGATAACAACAAAAGCACACAGATTTTGCTTTTTTATGTAGTCAGCAGTTATCTACATGTATAAACCCTATAGTCTTTTTCTCGAGATACGCCTATAGGTTATCCAGAACAACACCCATAGGGCTTGTGCAAGCCGTCATATGAGTGAAAGAACCGTAGGACATGAAACCCAATCACACTAATCAAACAAATCTATTGTATAATATTTTGCATGTTTGTGTATTTTTGGTGTGTGATTAGCAATACAATTTGGAAATGGCTGATTTGCCTTGTAAGATTATTACAAAGCAAAGCCAACGCTCTTAGCGATTTGATATGAGAGATGTGTTATTAATAAACCCAATAACAATTATCAATCAAGGAGTATTGCCTCGGTTTTCGTAATGAATGTTATCCTTTGCTTTATACTTGAACTAATATAGATAATTCAAGAAACCTGTTTGTTTTAATAATGTTGTTCTTATTTTCTTTTAGATTCTGGTTGAATATTGGACTACAACTGATTGGGGTCAATGGATCAATAGCATTATTTCTGATTGTCTGGCTAAGCTATGTGAAGAAATTGTCCTCTGACCAATGAGAGAAGAAATACCCCGCGGCCATTTCCATAGCAACCGCATGTTTCATCTTGGGCGGGATTTTGTAAGTGCTAGCACTGATTATTTCACCCCGCTTTTCATTTTCCTTTTGAGTGGAGCGATAGAGCTCTTAAGAACAGCTATCAAATCTCTATGTAATTATCTCATCATCAATAGCATCACTATGGAGTAATCAGCCAATCATAGGCTGTCTTTGATTTTTTCCTTGTTCAATAACACCAGATATTGCTTCAAGCTACACTCTATCCACTATGTTTCTCAACTTCCTTTTTACCATAGTAAAAACACACTGAACAATGTACAAACAAATGTGAATATCAAGATAACACGTACATGTAGCAACACTCTTCACCAGTGTTTATACTTTTCCAATTTACGCCCTGTTTTGGTGTTTGGTTTCATCCTCTGTTTTGTACTAGTATGTTTTGCTAAAATTTACAACAGACACTTTTATGTGGTATTAACTTATTATAAATACTCTTAAGCTTTAATTAATCTCAAATGGAGAAACCAAGATTATTGAAGTAGAATTGTGTGGGCCAATTACCATTTTCTTACAGTTCAGGCTTTATCTTTTCAGAAGTTGGTGACAACTCATGATAATATAACTGATGGGTTATCCAAAATTGGCGACTTAATATTATTAGGGCTCCATAGAAATTGGCTCTTGATTTCATGGAATATATACGTTTTGTTAAGAAAAAATAACATTGTACATTAGCAAAAATGTGCATATTTGTAAAGTAATAATTTTGTTCATTCATTACATCCATACGAAGTTAACTCAGAATGTTTGCAATTAATCCTTTATAAACTTCAGATTGAATGATACATGTACTTGTTCAAAAAGCCCATCAATCTATTTCTGAATTAAGTTTAAAATCTTTTATCTTTATTTTAATAGGGTGTAGCTGACAGATTCGTTTAGCTACATGTACAGTTATAAGGGTAGTTGTATTATACGAACGCCTTGTGTGCTGTGAGTCTGTGATGGTGTTCCAACTCAAATAAGAGGTGTAAGTTATAGGCAGTGAAACAATTCAAACAGTAAGCTAAGTGAAAGTGACAATTTGAATATTTTTTTCTGTGTTTACCATATGTCTTGTTGTCCACCACTCTAATTTCAGACATTTTATTGTTACATACTTGGAAAAGCTACTCAAGTCAGTCTATTCACACTTTTGATTGATAGTCTTACAGAGTTAATAGTTTTGCATTTTTTACCTGTAACATATGTGAAAAAAGAGGGACAGAAGGCAAACCAATTCGCATGTAAATCTATAAATTTCTTTATTGGTTTGTCTGGTAGTCACCACAAAACAAGTTATCTTCATTTCATGTTCTTCCTCACTTTATACAGATAGGAAGCAAACTAGGGCATTTGATGTGTATCAAATAAGAGCTACTCTTAATGTCTTGAAGGTGTGAATATCAGGATAACACTTGACATCACTCTTTACGAGTCTTTTTGTTGTTCGAAAACGTCTGAAAATAATAAAGTAACATCATGTTTAGTGTAATCAACTCTCTCTTTAGTATTTAGTGTATCAGGTTATATATTGATAATATATCCCTGGTGCTCCCCCATTTCACTCATGATTTTCTTTGAGACATTGAATTTGAGACAGTGCATGTGAGTTGAAACAATATGGATGACAATTTCTGGCCTATTTCTGGTACTACAGTTCAATCTAGATGCTAAGACTGCTTAAAAGTACACTGTATATAAATAATTTCTTGAAAACATTTAGATAAAAAGCATAGCATTTAGATAAAAAAAAAACACTGAAAATAAAACTGTAGTTATATTTTATGTGTTGCAATAAATAAAATCCACATAATGAGCATGAAATGTCAAATTGAGATTAAAGTCATGATAATTTTCTGCTATTGTTATTGTAGATGTGTGTGGAGACAAGCTTTGACCTATTCTCTGTTTGAGTGTAACAATTTCCCAGCAAAGTTGGCTCCATATTTTATGAAAAGGCTAAAAGCTTTTTTGTTTAGACCTATACATCTACAACTTCTTGCCGTGCCATATCCAAGCTGACCGACTTTTAGAGCAACCCCTAGCTTGTATTGCAGTCAAATCGATATTTGCTCAAGGTTAAACACCATGGTCTCTGATGATAAATTTTATTGAGACTTAAAGTCCACCAAAATATATTAGTTTACATACATTTAGTGTCGTTAAGGATGGTTTCCTTAATCTTTTAGGGTGACACGTCATCATGTTAGTGAAATAACCTTAAGTGAATCATATATCCCAATTCAAAAAAAAAAGAAACAAAATATACTTGTATATGCTTTTCTCACATATATTTTGAACACTATAATACTGATCCCAATTATGTTATTAGATACATGTATGTGTTAGGTTACAGCCATCAGCGCCTATTCGGACCCTGTGGTGTATCGTCAGTCAGTGGATGTTACATATACACTCGGCCAATTAGTGTTCAGATGAATGAGAAGCACAGTGACCTGTACAGAATCCTGTCTCAGTTATGTAGGTCTTTATTTATTGCGCCAGAATTAGAAACACTTGCCTGCAGAATGCTAATGATATAAAACCTGTCAATTATCAGTCATGGTAGAAGACAGATGACCAAAGACCCAAGGGTTAAAATGTCTCGGGCAGTTGTCGATGACCAATGGCTTGATAGATTCTCATGTCACCATTTCCTAGCTATGATTCAAGACTGAAATAAGTTTATTGTCCACACTTTCCGATGAGAGAATCACCTCCTCATGGTTAATAAAAAAGTGCAGAAAAGCAAGCTGAATTCCTCGACTGTTAATCAATCTTTAGTGTCTTCTAAATACAGTAATCAATAACTCACTGGTCATTTTGACTATATAACAAACACCAAGCCATCTATTAGAAAGTCAATGTGTCAGATAGCATATCTGTCATAAGTCCTGATGCAGATTATCTAGTTACAAGTTCATTTCTGAAACCAGAAATGAATTTATCTGTTTGCTAGAAAACAGAGACAGAATGATCATCCAACATCTTGGTTACCAAAAAAGACAGCTGCGATGCTTTTTATGCAACGGAGCGTTGCACATACCACTGAAACGGAGGTTTTAAACACCATTGTAATCCAATAAAACCAACTAAATGATCGTCATTTCTTCTTGGGCAATCCTTGACTGAAAATTCGTCTTATTCTCGATGGGTCATCACTGAACTATATCTAGGGTATAGTTTTCTTATTTGTCTATCTGCATATGAATTCTGCCACCGTATACATTGCCTTCCAGCTTCCATCTGCAGCTTAAACATGTGTGACGTGTCATTATTACTTATTCAAATCTCTATTCATCATAGTTGAATAATAGTCATTACTATCTTCAGTTTTCGAAGAAACTTTAAACTCATTACATAATGTATTATTTATACTCATTGTATTTAACTATATGTATGAGGTACAACCAATACTGCTGAAGGGGGATATGTTGTTTTTCCATACAACTCTTTATAGCTGTCTATGATCGATGACTGCAAAACACTTGATTGGATTGGCCCAAAAGAATGTCTGCTATAAATTCAGTCTTGCAAACTTGTCATGAATTTCCAATGCAGAGAGAGGTTCAGGCATCATTTATATCAGCAAACATGCTTTCTCCAGGAAGCCTGTTCAATCTGTTGTCTCCAGTCAGCCAGTAACCGCCATCAAGCTCTGTGGTGATTACAGGCGATTAATTCAGCCTCCATAACAACGCTATTGACTTGTCTAACTGACTCACCTTAGTTTTATTGTTCAAATATAATCAGGTATTAATGACAGATCTATTTACGGAGCCTCAGTTTGACTATGTGACTGAGGGTGATGAAAACAGTTGTTATCAGAATATCCGACTCACTAGACTCCTAATTCTGCCCTGCAACTGTTCATAATTACTCTTAAATCTGAGATATGTTGACGCCTGTGCATGTGTCGAAATATAATTAGGGTTTGATATCCTTATGGTTTTCTGTTGCCAATGTGCTAATGTTTTGTTTGTTTTATTGGGAATTTATGGCATACTAAATAGAGCACAGGGAGCACAACATCACAGGAAGCACTGCCTACCCACCCTCATGTGCTGATCAGAACAGTATGCACTGGATGCAGTGGATTATTTTGCCTTTGCTGACCATATCTAACAGCTGGTTCTTCATTACTTTATTTAACATCCTTGATTTTATCATTGCTAACGTTCCTATCTTTCCACCAGAAACAGCCCAGGCTCAAATGTCTCCCGAAGATGTCTTATCCTTATCTGGCCTCTCTAATAACCTTTCAGAACTGTCCCTTGGTTCTACAATAGACAACAATAACAAATGCCTGGGAAACAAATTTGTTTTGTGCTTTTCGTGAATATTATTTTTGTAGTACAGTTTCATTTGCATAAAAATCAAAGATTCATATTTGGTTTGTCTAGCAAAATTGTGATGTTCAGGAGATGAGAATATTATCCAGCACATATGTTCAGAGGTAACGCTAATGTTGACTGTAATGTCTAAATTAAAGGGGAAGACATTTACATGGAGATGTTTTCCAGTTCACATACTTGAATTAGATAACGTTGGTAGCTTCACAGATTTTTCTTCTGTAAACGATCAGGTTCCCAACAAACAACCAAAGCACACCTGATAATAATCGTTATCATTCAAAATACCCTTTAGAATGTTTATAATTGTGGATTATTGGGAAATCTGTCTTTCACAAAGGTATAATTGCCATTAAGACATAGCAGAGCTGTATTTCTCTATCGACTAAATGAATTTTCTAAATTTCCGTTCTTGAAAATGTCAGTTATTTTATAGTTTAAGGAAGACTGTTTTTTGTGTAGTTGATTGTCTATATGTAAAAGACGCCTACATGTAAGGTTCCTGCACCCTGCCTTTACATTGGGACCTATCTAATGAATAACTTTGTTGTCTCTTTGTATTTAAATCACTAATGGAAACTAGGTTAAAGACAGGCATATCTCTCCTGTGATGTCTTTTAGAATTAAATCAATCCATAATACAGGGAATAGACCCTGTATTCTAAACACCCATCACTCTCCGGGACTCTCTTTATCATATTCATATTTATTTCATAACTCATTTCTTTTACGACTGCTCAACCCAATGGAGGACGAAAATTATATTATATCAAATCCCTACTGAAAGACATCTCATAACTAATAATAATCACTTGTGCTGTTAATGTCAGAATGTCAGAATCAACAGAACTGTTAATACCATATTTTCTTCGAACAGTAAAAATGTAGCATACTTTCTGCGTTTTGCCTTCATTTATTTTTTAAAGAATTTATTTACTATTTTAAAATAAATGTAAATTTAAGCTTGACACGAACAGAGTTTTAACGTATTCAGGTGATTATGTTTTTATCATTGCAAACATGGAGTAAAAGTGAAAAAACTACTGTGTCATGTTTTGTCATTAGTGCTAGAAAAATGTTTTTTTGGTGTGTTTTCTTGATTTACTTTGTGTTTTATCTTTTCGACCTTCACCAAGCGGAAGTTTGTAAGAGTGTGTTGCAATTTGCCAGTCTGGTTATCTGCGAAGATAATTTTACCAATGAAAACACTGTGGGAGACAGTGTGAAATAATGCCTTGCCAATGAAATGTCATCACATTGGAGACTGATTGGGGGGAAGGGGGGGGGGGG
>JAVFBZ010174804.1:0-16008 GCA_032466195.1 Katharina tunicata | reverse complement strand
TTCATTTGCATTCGTCAAAATCTGAATATTTCATGTCGCTTAACACGAATTTCCACAGAAACGCGCCACAACGTGTGCTAAATTTTGTTCAGTGTAGTTGACCATGTTGTCCCATTCCAGAAGCATTGAGAAACATAATCATCCATGGCCATTGTAAACAAGAAACGATATTTTAAAAAAATTCAACACTTTCTTATGACATTTCACATATGCGTTTCTTTTTTGACAGAGTATATTTTATTCGAACTATTCAGCTCAGACCAAAATCGACAAGTTGATAAAAATCGCACCATGTGGTCATAGCCGTATCGTTAATCTAACTATCCGACTCGCTTCTCACATTATTTTAGATTTAGAATAACGTGTGGATGTGTAATTGTCGCCATTTAACGTTGAGTGAAATATATTGGATGAAAACCAACAAACAAGTCAACTAACTAAAGAGCCAACCTGCCTTCCAGCCTACTTAACCAACCAGTCGACATACCAAATCACATATCAATCATCAATCAATTAAGCAAGCAATCACGTTGTACAGAAAAGGAGTAATTTAAGGTGAAACTATTTGCTCTGTACACTCAGTGACATGTTATAATCCAATGTTTCGTTCACAGACCGCTGCACAACTGCCACGACACAGGGAACGCGGTGACAAACTGGCGTTGACACGAACAGTTATTCTGCTTAACAAGCAAACCCTTGATGATTGAAATGATTGGTCTAAGCTTTGGTTAATAATCGGGCTGATAAAAAAATATGAATTTCATGAAAATGCTGTTGTTGTTTTTCATCAAGAGGCTTGAAGGAAGCTACCAGTAGAATTCAGCCCTCGGCAAACCCATAAAATATTGCTTCTCATTAAAGTATAAGTTGACAGGATGAGCTGGATGTAAAACTAGATGCCTAATGGGATCATAAACGCACATAGTCTGGGAAAATTCTACACTCTCTGGAAACACAGACGTTCTGACCAACAAGGTAGTATCATTGAATGTTGCATTGGAGTACATTGCTATACTTCCAGTCTACTCTCGACACAGTTTCGTCAAGTGTCTGGTACTTTATTGCAAAACAATAAAACGCTAATTTCACAGAAATGTTTATAAAAATCCAAACATGTGACAAGTTAACAGGTTTGAAATATGCACATGTAGGCAAAAGTACAGAAAAGCAAATTTTTTTTTTTTCATGAGCACTAATAACAGTTGGCCGAACAGATACTCCAGAAAAGTTACAAAAAACAAGCTGAAAAGATATCTTTCTTGTTTCGACAAGCTGAACTCGGAAAGACTCCTTGCACAAAAAACTTACGACCGATTGGTTACATTGGGTATCTTAATGTTTGGGCACTTGAGCTTTGAAAACGAACAGCAAACTCTTTTATGATAATTTGAAGTTGAAAATATATGGTTATCAAAAAAATGCACGTACATGATTGTGTCCAACTGTGCCGGAAATTGTTATTTTTTCATTCAACGAAGTAGTTTCACTGAAAAATGGGAAAGTTGGATAAATCTGATGTCCGAAAGTAAATGCGACATCCTCAATCAACTAGCCTTCTACAAACAACATTTTCCTGCAATCGAGCGTACATCGATTGCAGTATCAAGTCAAGCGGTTGACATATAAATGCATTGATTATCGAAGTGAAATCTTGGATAATTTAATGTTTCCATTGTGGTTAAGTGTAAGTGTCTATCAGCTGTGGCTAACGGACATGGAAACGGATATTTTATTTATTTGATTTTTGTTTAACGTCACATTCAAGAGTATGTCACTTACATGGCGTCGTAGCATTGCAGGTGGAACAAACACCTGTAATCTCTGCAGTCGTCGGAAACATATATTATACCCATGTACCTACCACAGGGGAAATAGAACTTATCCCGGGTACAGTAGCACCACGATGGACGCGTATATAGCCCTTCTAGATAGTAAAATTGAAAACAAATAAAACATATTTGGATTCTAATATATGCTAAATCTATCTTCATTACGAAGCTGCAATCAGCTCAAACTTGTATTTAAAACATGGTTAAGTAACACCATAATAAATGCAGGATCGCACACTGTACACCCGATACAGTCTGCAGAATGTATACATAATATACATTTATGTCCTTTATATATTGTCGTTTATTCGATACCACCCAATGAACTGTGATAAGTGATCATTACACCACAGAAGATGTGATTGGTGCTGATATTGGAGAAGTTCGGATGCATTCAGAAGATGTAAACTTGTTCGTACACCTGATACATTTTCCTTTCTGTAAGTAGGAGCAGATGTGTCCAGTGTGTGATTGGAACACAAGCCAGGGGCGGCTCGCGGCTTATAGCGTAACTATTACACTATAGAAAATGAACTGAACATTTCCTTCCGAGAATCACGTTAGTTAAGAGGATTTGCAAGAAACTTCGCCAGCTACACTTAAATCGTTCTGCAGCCGAGAGGCAAATTCCGGAGTGTCGGAAACAAATATTGACACTCGATCAGGACCTTGTATCACATACTAATACTATTTCCCGCGGAAAATCTGATTGTTTTCAAGCTAGTTAAGCGACGATCGGGCTACCAAACAGCATCTTTGACATAGTGTACCTGGAAACGTGTGCAATCATAAAGTCCTTACATATATTGTTAGTGATATGTTTTCATCACTGGAAGTGTCTTAAAGTTATATTATTATTGAATGGTGATTTAAAAATTTATCAGATATTTAGCTTAACCGTATGAACAGATAAAGCATACTTTGCATATTTGGTGCATAGATAGCTGTTTGGGATGACTTAGTTATCGTCGGAACAAGTGTTTACTTAATTTTTTTTTTTTTTTTTTCACTTTATTTATTCCGATATACTGCATTTAACCTGAGCACATTTTATGTTAATGCACAAATTAAAACAATCCCTAGAAGCAACCGACGAGCGTGTCCATGCCATTGGTATATATCTTCTCCTTAAAGCCAAAACGTGTTTCTACTGATTGTTCCATGATGGTTCTAGCGGGATAAATAAATCTGATGGTGTTCGCGATACCGCTAGTTAAAATGGGATCAATAGCACATTGTGGGCTACCGGGGAGATGTATTTGAAACTGTTTGCTCACCCAAATTGCTTCCAATCTTCCGAGGACATGGTTCTTCGATGAAAAGTGTAAACTCGGCCACTGGAAAAACTTTGTGCGCTTTTGGGCAAGAAATGGACAACAAGTTTATGTTTATAGCCTAAAGGTAATTATTTTGAAAAGCTGTAAAAATATTAAAACCTGTTTTACAAACAAAAGTGTTCATGATAAATGTAGCTGTGGCCATTTTCTGGTAGAAAATGAATGCGTTCCCTCGGATTTCTGTATACAGCATATTAGAAAGCTTTTCCCCCAACGACATAACATCATGTTAGGTAACCACCGACATATTTAACCCAACATCAACCATGAATCAAAAGTTTACTCGAGGAAAATTCAGTATTCGAGAACAATTGGATCAAGCATATAGAAATTGGACCAAACCGGACTGTTGGCAGCGGAACAGGTCCGGTAGAATCTAACAGTCGTTAGGAACTGGCGAAGGTAACAATATTTTGGGGTAAATTAAGACCATATATATAATGACTTTGAATCCCGAATGAGATGTGACGGACCAGAGGACTAATGTGAGGCCCTAATTTGTATTTGTACATCATTACAACCTATATGAATTGTACGACGTTCACTTCCACATGCCGGCCAGTAGACATGACCATAAACTTTATAATTCAAAACATCTAAGATTGTGTTGTCAAATCTGCAGGCCGATTTCTCGCTGTTAGTATATCAGATATTCAAGAGGAAATTTCTTAACTCAACAAGTACTACCTCTAGGTAATACACGAATTATGTTCGAAAGAACTAGCTTTTCACCTGGGTAAATTTTTGATCATTTATATTCTTGTGAAAAAAGTGTCAAATATCTACCCTTATGGAACTTTTAAATTGTGATCACATGTTGATCAATGTAAAACAAGTTAAAACTTGTCAGGATTTCAACTGTGAAAAATAAGAAATTGCTTTTCTCTGATATTAATATTGATATGTCGCAAGTTTCTCTGTCTAAGAGCAACTCGTTTTGAGCTAAGCTTGTGCTGAGGAATAAAACCTTTGCAACAAAATTAACATGTGGGTTTCTGTCGCTGCGTATTGTTGAAACACACCGCCGTCATATGAATTCAGTTACCATGTGCTAAAGACCATTCCATCGACAAAATTTTTATTATAACTTCAAACGCATTAACAAAGGTCGGGTGAACATCGGTGTGATTTTATCAGGTGACTTTGTATTACGAAAGCTAATTTTGTTGGCAGGACGCCAAGATACGGGTGTGTTAGTTCATTTAAGGTGAACATATTTATGGAAACAACATTTGAGATGTTAGATTTGTCATTTTTCTTCCTGATGTCTTTGCTAAAACATATTTTTTTGTGTTGTTGTTTTATCACTCTGGTGTTGCTAGCAAATTAATAAATGCATGCGGTCACATTGGCTGAGCAGATTCAATGTTCTCGGTCAAATAAATTCCATCCATTTCAGGTCAAATAAAATCTTCAGATATCGAGAAATTATTTGGCGGTAATACCTTCTGGAAAATACCTAAAGTAAAACGTTAAATAATAAAGTTGAAGGCCACGTTATACCAGAATTCGACAGGCACTGTATGTCAAACGATGAATATGGCAATGCTGCTGCCCACTAATAAGTATAAGTTTTTTT
Organism: Katharina tunicata; assembly: GCA_032466195.1. Lineage (NCBI taxonomy): Eukaryota > Metazoa > Mollusca > Polyplacophora > Chitonida > Mopaliidae > Katharina > Katharina tunicata. The sequence goes on along the minus strand of JAVFBZ010174804.1, from coordinate 11,260 downwards.
AATTTATTTTTTTATATACATCTCTCGAAATATTCTTACAAAACGTATTCCTGCCGTTGAGACCATATATGATGTTGCACAAATACAGGAATCTCCGCTACACTGGATCAATCTAGCATTACAGAAAAGAGCTACACGAACTGTTAAATATTTTCATCACCCTCTTTTGGTTCCTTCTAAATTCAAAGACCATTTTCCTAAACTCAACGAAATTCATTATCATCAAACTATAATTGCCATAATTTTGATCTTTATGGACCCGTCTATCGACCTTCTACACACTCAAAATAAAAGGACCGAAGGAATGGAATAAATTACCTTCCGATCTAAAACTATGTGACCCGATTTCTCTATTTAAATCCTTAGTTCGAAAATACTTTATAGATAATTTATATCACTACTTTAGTTCTTTCCTACAGACCCCGGGCATTATGATTGTTCAAGATTATTTATTCAATATATATGACCAGTATAAATGTATGTCTCACCAACCAAACATATTTATTTGTTTTGCTATAACTCCAGGTTATTATCAGTATTTTTTAGTTCAGCTGCATCTACTAAGGGATAATTCAAACCCTTTGGGGTTTACCTCCCGCCAATTAAGTTCGAAATTATTGATTATTATAATTTTTCTTATAAATTATGTAAATTGTCCATACTTTACATCAGATCTTAATTGTATTTTCGTAAACGGGACGGACTGGCCTGGCTCCGGTTGAAAGGCGTGCTCTGGCATTGATCCTATACTTGAGAGCCGTGTGGAAATTGACGCTTTGTGTTGGTGCATTCGGGTGCCAAGTGGTGGTTCGGCCTGTTTATCAATGGGTGAATGTTATTTATCTGTTGGTCATACTAACATGTATGTAATATAGATATATGTGTTTGTGTATGCGTGTGTAAGAATATGTATTGTTTATGTATAGTTTGTATAAATGTTGAGAAAGAAAATTTTGCTTGCCTCCACCGAGATTCGAACTCAAGTCTCTGGCTAGTAGGGCAAGCGCTCTAACCGACTGAGCTACAGAGGCTAACGGTTGAACACACGAACTTCTATAAAGGTAAAGGCTGCAAATCTTAGGTATATGTGTACATTTATATATGTATGTGTTATATATTTCAAATAATTATTCAGTTTTTATTTATTTGATTTGGAAATTGTGTATATATTTAATTTTATTGGTGATTGAACAAACAAACAAAACAAACAAAACAAACATTATTTCCGTCATATTGCCTTGATATCTGTAGAGTAAAAATGAAGATTAGATTCATTATATTAAAAGTGGGTAGGCATGTAATGTGTTTTTCAAGGCAAAATTATTTTAAGAATCAGTCACTTGGAAATCCAAGTTTGTCTTTTATTGGTGTGTGAGTCATTGGGTAATTATAAGTTTTAATTTGTCTACGCTACCGGGATTCTGGGTTAACCAGGTATACGATAAGCCAAGCTTATCTAGAGTTGATTTAATAAATTCAATCCATGTATTCTGATAAATTATATAAAGTTTGGAAAATTGAACTTAAAGGAGACAGAGCATAAGTTTGAAGTTTCCCCAGTGATTAAGCTGACCCAAACAGTTATTAAATGTATGCAGATACATGTATATACAGACAGGTTAGCTATAGCCGTATATTGTTGGCCCTGCTGGACAAAAGTCGATATTGAGTATGTATATCAATTTAAATATATATATCCATACGTATCACAGCCAATCACAGTCCAGTCATGCCAGTTGTTCGTATGTTTACAAAAGTATTTAATGTCCATACTTATCCCATAAATGCTTATCCCATACTTATCCCATAAACGAGATATCAGTTTCAGATCTCCATTTGCGAATACAGCTTTGAAAGCTGTGATTGGTCATTTTTGTTCATTGATCACCCTCCGGAATTTTGATTGTGTTAAGAAAACTTTCATTCATAAAACCCACAAATCAAACTGCATTCGAAGAGTACTACCTCACATCTGATCTGCCTGAACTTTTTTCACTGCGTTTCATCGAAAAGCCTTAAACTGTATGCGTCCAGCTCGTTAGGTGCACAGTAATTATTTATTTAATACTGCAATATTTAATTAATCATTTGGCTCATTCATCTAGGCTTAGGTTAAATCAAACGAAGGTAGAAAACAACCACAAACAAAGAAAATAAATAATTGACTGACCTACATCTAACCAGATCATTCTGCTCACGTGACCAAATTTCAGATATCATCAGCCTATTTTCTTCGATGTTATGAATTCGTGTTTTATTTTGTGTTCAACTAGTATGTTGACTTAATTCCGTTCGCTATTCAACAATGCTTATACAAATCAGCAGCACAGCTTATTATTGTGTCCATTTCATCCTTAAATTACTCGAATCATTTCGAACTATAGTTTGGCGACAATTAAATGCGTGGTTAGGCTCAGTGTGACGTACCTTGCCTGTTTACGCAACCTTGTACGTCTCTGCTCTCCTTTGCATACAAACGACAAAAAAAAAAAACTGAATTCCGGGAATTACCAAAAATTATAAACATTAATAAATTATGGGATAATTAGGATATAAAATTCGTAATCGAGGATATCATATTTATCAAACTCGTGTTGTGATTTATATTTGTACCCCGCCAGAGGCTCAGTACAAATACAAATTATACCACTCGTTTGATAAATGTGATATGCTTGAACACTCATATAATATTCTCTATATATTCCGATTTAGTATGTATATTAAATTATTTAATATCAATACTAATCATATTTATATAGGGTATTAATTGACCAATAGAATAGATGAAATTATATAGCATATAAATAGACACGCTTCCCAGAAAACCCGCATATCCGTGTTTCCTATGATAGCATCCATGTTTTAATAGTCAGCCAATGAGATGCCACCTTACAAATGTATGTCGTCTAAGTAGAAGAGTGTAAATTGGCGCGAAGTTATCTGAGTCTCGGTAAGGGCAATCGATGCCTGCCATTTTACACTTGTAAGTTATGGCGCGTCAAACCGACAACGAGCATTTTTTAATTGATTTTCGCCAAGAGGCAAATGACTGTGTTCGTATTGTTATAGACCACAAAGACACAACATGTATTATTCGCGGTGTTGTTGCAAGGTTTCAAACGCTTCATACAGACCTTGTTTACGCAAAAAGAGGTAATCTTTTAAACGACCAAGAATTTGAACAGATATCAACGTCGATCAATCAGCTGACTAATCTGCTGTCCACACACGCACAGCAACATGCTTTAGGCAAGTAATAAAAACATGCAAATCTTCATTACTCTGGGATGATTGTTTTTTCTTACATATTATATTGTTATTTTTTTATATTTAAAAAACATTAAGTTGAAAAGGTCAACAATCTAAGAAAATGTCCAACTTATACAGACTGCATGTATCTGTTAACAAAATGAATGTTGAGCTAAACCTGCCAAAGGTAAATAGCAGTTTTACAATTAGCAATATGGTCAGCCCAGTTTCTAGGACTAACAACCTGTGAAAGTGTTGCAAATTCACTATCCCTCTCCCGAGTAATTTTTTTATGGAGTAAGCTCACGGTACCCGCCATTATGAAAAGAGCAAGACCCAAGAATGATGTGCCCCACAGTGTGTCCAAAGCAACAAATTGAGAGATTTACTCACTTTAAGCTGGTAAAAGTTGAAGTCTCATAATTAAACTCTCGGAGCAACAGTAATTCCACACAGTTTTTGTTCATATTGTTGTCAGGCGTGAATTTTTTAGCTTTTTTCTGACAACATTTATCAAATGTGTGGATTATCCGTTGGAGACATTTATGGGTACGAGGGTGATTGTTTAATAACGAGGCTTCACAGTCTAGCAGTTAAAAGTGAGTAAATTGCACAATTTGTACTGTTTTGAGAAATGTTATGATGCTTCAGTCAAAGTGCGCAAAAACGTCTATAATCGAAACATCTGAGTTTTTTCTAAGGGTATGGACGAGCCTAAGCCTTTAAGATAATGGGGTGTTTTTAATCTCTACACGGTTATATATCGGTAGGCTGAAACTGCATCCACAGGCCACTTCGCTGTCAAACAAGAAAATGACAATTTGGAAGAAACAAATATTAAGTTTGTGAGTATTGCTTTGTAAGAAATCAACTTCTGTCAAATGAAGATTTTTATCTTTTTCAGACAACAAAATTGTGCGCAAAACTGAGTCGCATGTGAAAGGGACATCAACGTATGATGTATCATGTTCTCAGCTGGAATTCCTGGTAGCCTGTCTTTTCACTAAGAAAAAAAATGCTGATATTTGAAATGTGTCCAGTAAAACTAGAACCCCTCTTACTTCGGCTGCGTTTTCACGCCTTACATTTACAATGCTAAGTGAGCTTAATTTTGAAATTAACGGTAGTCACTGGTTCCGTCCAACAGTCAACACTTTTATCTTTTGTTATTGTAAAGCCTTATACCGATTATACAAAGACGTTTCACAATTTTATACTTTTAATATTAAATCAATTTTTAACATAACATAATTCTCATGCTTCTACCTGTTGGTGATGATTGAAATAATATTTATTTTATTTAGTTAAAGATGTTGATCATTGTCAATTTGTGACCATGAAGTGGGAAAGTCAGGAACCACATTTTGAAATTGATTGTCTGTTTTAGAGAATTTCATATAGAAGTGGAAATCTACAGCGAGATTAGCATTAAAACACTCTTGTTCATCAACAGAAGAATCGGTGCAAGTGCTGTCCTCACTCGTCTTCGAAACCAAGGCATTTGTACAGTGGGAAAGGAAGGGTCCGACAAGCAATGCTAATAATCGATCCAACAAGAGTTGCCATTCGCTACCCGACGAGCATCAAAAAGATGAGTGTACAGACAGTACAGGGCCCAAACACATTTTGGCATTTAGAGGGGAACCATAAGTTGATTAGGTAAAGAAGTAGTTAGGTGACTTTTGAGAAGACTGCACAGTTAACCAGGGCAATGCTGTCACGTTGCTGATCCCAGATGAAAATACTGCCATATTGCTCTTTCTTGTATCCTTAGTTAAATTATAAATGCTATAAAACAGTTTTAATCCACCAGAAACAAATTAAACTGAATCATGATATTTGAGAAATAACTTAAAGTATAGCGTTAAGCCCCAATCAAAGAATAAAACCAATCATTAAATTCCTTTTAATATTCTTTGTGTTAAAAACCAAATGAAAATGTTTACCTAATAGAAACAAAAAATGTTTCTGAATATTAAATTATATTGATTATAACTTCATAGGTTAGTCATGAGTCAGCCATCAGTTGACGAATATTCCTTTATATATTATATTATTTTGTTTAATAGTACTCTTAAATGTATCATTGTGCCTTTGTTACGCAGAATAGTAGTCCATGCAGCAGTGGATGGGTATTCTAGAATGATCATGCTCATGGCAGCAAGTACAAATAAAAGGTCAAAAACTGTGTTTAATTTGTTTAAACAAGCTACTGAACAATATGGGATACCTTCTCCCATACGATGTGACGATGGAGAGGAGAACTCGGGGTGTGTGGCTTCATGGAAAAACACAATGGATTTGGCCGTGGAAGTGCTATCAGAGGGAAAAGTGTACATAATCAGCAAGAAGAAAAAAATGGTTGGACATGTGTAATGATTGTCATAATGTGTTTTACGACCTATTCTCTTCTTTTGAAAAAGATGGATTGCTAAACGCCAACAGTGAGGAGCAAATAGTTGTAATGTATTTTGTATAACTTCCTCGTGTTCAGTACATTTTTACACAAAGGTGTTTGTTAACCAGTGGAATCAACACAATGTGCACACAGAACAATCTATGTCTCATTTACAGTTGTTAGTTCAAAGGTCATTAGAGCTACATGGTTCAACTTCTAAAGCTGTACGTAGAATACTTGAAACAAATCAATAACAGCATTCTCATTCAGACACACAAGAACTGTTGGAAACTGAGGATGAAACTCATACAGACCTCACGGTTGTATATGTGCCTTTAACGGTATCTCTAATTACCGACACTCAAGCAGAAGAATTGCGCCAACGCATTTATCCTCTGTCTGGGATTGAAACTGGAAACTTAGGGTCAAACACTAGATTTCATAAGCCCTTTCTGATCAGGGCCACCAGTCATTTCTCAACTCAAAATACCTCTTACACTTAACCTGTACAATTAATGTGAATGTTGAATTGTGTAGCGTCAAACTGTCACGACAGGGTCAGTCTTGTCCCAGATGAGAATTCTTCAAGACGTCACCAACTTTTGCAATGATTTGTTCCTAACAAACAACACAAATAAATTCTCTCATTAAAAGACAAACCAGCAGCGGCAGTTATTTACACTAATTTGCCACTCAGACTAGGTCAATTGGCAGAGCTTAGTGATATTATTAGTAGATGACTGGTCATCTCACAAATATAGTTTTGTTCTTTCTATTTCGTGATTAAACAAAAATACAAAAGATAAAGCACCATTGGGAGGATCTCCATTCCCCAGTGTTCCAGTGCTTCATTGACGTCCCAAAAAATTACAAAAACTTCATGCCCAAATACACAATATTGATCATTTACTGATAAAAAAAAACCCTAAAAAAACTGAATGTCAACAACTGCTGTGTCCGTAGTGATCTTGTTGTTATCAGTTGCAATTTCTATTTTTTCCTTCAAAACTTCCATGCGATTCACAGAAAGAATCCATAGCATGTAAACTCAATTGATATTTAATATATTTTTTATCAAGAATGATCACAATATATACAAAACTCAATGTTTTTTTTTTATTTAAGAGACGTCATTTCTAAAAAAGAACCAAAGTTATCCCTCGGAGCTTTCCAAAAACTGAATTTTGGGCCAATATGTCACGGAGGGAAGTAAACATTTTGACGTCTGTGAAGCCCAGCTATGTTACCTTTGAGAACTAATCATCCTAATAAAGTCATATAGAAGGATTCTATATTTAGATACTCTGGAGGGGTATATCTACTATCCTTTATTTAATAAATGGTTTAATTGTAAACAAACAGGTCGTTACCACTGAAAATCGCAGTGCGATAGCAAAGTCAAGTATATTTATCATTACGATCATTCAACGGCAGAGCGACAACAAGAACCTGCTCTGAACAACGTAAATGTGGCGCTACGTAACTGTTGTGTCCTGAAAAAGTGATCAACAGCAACCTGATATGCATACTCAATATCGACTTTTGTCCAGTAAAGCCAAACATAGCCGTACAGTGCGAAGTGCTATTATTCCGTTTTAAACGAAATATGTGTTTGTTATCCATAAGATCAACCATTACTTGAAAAGCGAATCAGTATTCTCTGTGGCAATCTATTCTAAGTAATTGTGTATTTATGATCGTATACGCAAGAACCACGCCTGTCTCTTAATATACATATTCCGAAGAACGCGATTCACTTATGGGAATCAGCTGTTGGCATTTTTATAGATACAACTCCGGGATAATTAGGAGATTTTGTTCGCACAGAAGCAGTAACTGGGCCACCTGGGTATGTGCTGTCATACTGTTATATGGCAGTGGAAATTGATCTGTCTTCTACTGTTACATAACAAAGAAAAAAGATGGCAGCTGATGTTTCCAAGAATCCTGACACGGCGAAGCAATATATCAAGTTAAAGGTTGAGTCAGTCTTACGTGAGATGTGGAGCAGACGCTTTTTGTATTACTCAATAATACAAGGAGATCATTTGTTATTTATTTGTACACATAGACGAATCATTTCTATTTTATTTTGACATATTGGATTTTGCTCGATAGATTTTGTCTCGATTCTCCAACAATTCTCTACACAAACATTATTAAAAACAAATATTACTTTTAAAAATTTTAGGTGGATACTTCTGGGACAAGATGGGGACATATTAAAAGAGAGATACATTTCATGTTGCTGACAGTGTGTTAAGTGTGTTCGTGATTTATGTTATCCGATGGAAATTCTACTGCCTTCGTGAACAATGTCATCGATTAGCTCTCAGATCGATCAATATCTTCACAAATCCGCAGTTTTAAGAATTGATTGATTGATTGGTGTTTAACCCCGTGCTCAAGGGATTTCACTTATATGACGCTGCTGTATTCCAACTGTAGACATCAACTTAAACACAACCATTAAATATGTAGTCACTTAAGTGGTATCGCTGTTAGAGAGATATTGTTCCTCCAGTGTTAATTATGACAGCATGAATAATATAATCTGGAAACATACTGCTCGTAACTAAAAGGTAAGTTTTAATGAAGTTTCCAAATCTTGTCAATGGCAATACGTTTCACCAGGGTATTTCACCAGAGTACCAATCTGACCAGACACACCTTGCCCTTCAGCAGACAGGTAGATAAGCAAAAAAGTGTTTTACCAAAAATAAATCATCCAAACTCCAGGATAAACTTATTCGTTTGTTTAAAACAGTTCCTCAAGCATTAATATGTCTGCGGAATATATAAATTGAGCTTTTTGCCTTGTCATCGTGAAGAATGCGTAGGTTATAGCCTCACAGACAATAATTTAATCCAAATTTGATGCGAGGAAGTGAAAAATCATATAAAATTACAAAAATATCTAAACAAACTACAATAATGAGGTAGAACCTTTGAGACTACCAATAGGTTGTTGTTGTCACTAGCTTTCGCCGGTAGTGTAAACCAGTTTCTTCAGGTGAGTGAGTGAAGTTCTGAGTAATCTAGATCAAAGAATATCGAACAAGAGAAAAAATCAACTGTTAATTGTCTACGGAAAGCACAGATAGTCACATACGGCGAAATACATTCCACTGCTTAGGTAATACTGATCCACCAATAAAATGATCCGTAGCATATTTCAGATTTATTACAAGTTATTGCATTGGTTATTCGGTCGCTTTTGTGCTTCTATGTGTGTATGAAGCGATGTCTGTATGATCAGTAATTGGTCATCGACCAGCTTTCCGATAAGTATCGTTACAAACCCTTCGCTTAAAGGAGATTCCGATATCTTTCTGACCAAAGAAACCCCTTGCCCTTTTTTTAAACAGAAACGGCGTTTGGTTGAGAGCCATTCTGATCAAAAACACATGTTGTTTTTTCCAAGCATGTACATTCCATCAATAGTGCTGACCGACAAATCAATAGTTTCAGGAATAAGCCTTGCCGACAGAAAGATCGCAAGACATCCTAAACAAAATGATAACAACCCTTGAATACTGATAAATGGAGATGCTTTTTATGGCCAAACTCGTTGCGATAATCTCAACTATTAAATAATATATGCACATGACAGTAGGTGGCAAGGCTAAGTCCTTTTGTGCTTTTTTCTTATTTTACTTTATTGACATTGTCTTTAAACATATTATTCAACTTGATCCTAACTACATCTAGAAACTTGTTTCTGATAATTTATCTGGAACATTAGATTATTTATCGGCTTAAATTAGTCGATATCCCTGTGCCAGTGTGATTACTCTTGACACAAATATATATTATGTACATTTTTAGATCGTACCTGTAATAAAATAATGTATCGTATGTTGGAGGTGCCAAACTCTTCTGGGCTTTGTTTCTTATGCCGCTGAATTAGCTCAATTACATTTGAAACCATGTAGTGAACAAACATATTTATTTTTTACAATGGTTATTCTTTAGTGAGCAGAAGATGGTTTAAATAAACCGAAATAAACAGTCAACGTTAAGTGTTCGTCATTCTTTGGAGTTACATTAGTCTATTATGTCAAACTATTTCGGTGAAAATTTGAATATTTAATGTAAATTGTGGTTTGAAATGTTCGGGTTCATATCAGTGTCCGTCAAATCAAAAATATAAAATTGATACATTACATAAGTGACACGCATTTAAATGCCTTTATTCCTGTCTTAGATTCTTATATAATAAAAGATGCAGTTACACGGCGATCAAGGCGTACTTAAGTGAACTATAAACTATACTGTGCGAACATTCTGTAAAGCTCAACAGGCGACCATTGTCAAGTGACATCCACTTCGTTATGTGTTACTATGACAACGTGGACGTCGAATTACAACAGGATAGTAATGTCTGAGGACGACATAAGTCAGGCAAAGTTCTCCAGATGGGCTGTCGCTAATGGACTGGAAATAAGTTCGTATAACCTTCTTAATGTTGTCATACCAAACTCTTATGTTGTAATTAACCTATTATAGTAAATAACTTGGTTTAAACAGTATATTTATTTCGTAATTTATTTTTACCAATCAAATTTGGTGGTTCACAAAAGCCGGACTACACTGATCTGGATCAGATTTAATCAACTTTTTTCTTCGGATTTTATCCCGAGACGGAAACCATCATTCATGTTCCACATCGGCTTTCTCCAATACCTTCATTCCGACCCTCCATTTTTCGGCTTTTGTGTAATGACTGGCCATTTTTTTAAAAAAATACATATTGCAAATATATTTATTTCGCTTTGTCTGTTTAGTTTTCAAAATACCAAAGGTTTTTTTTATAATATTGTTCCTTTTCAATTAAATCCCACTAGATGTCTGTATAAAACCATAATTCGGCATAGACATCTCAGTCTAAATTCACATATCGACATTTTGAAATGCCACGGGAAATGAAGAGAGTCTATACCTACATTGACTGCAGAAATAGCAATGGAGTTAAATGTGTGTAGTGTGCATTAGTCATGATACAACGTTTTATTGATTATATATCTTGATGAAAAGTTGGTCTTTATCAAATGAATACAGACAATTTAGTTCAAATTACCTTGCGGTTATGATGAAGCAGAGAACATTTTCCTGACCTAAGGTTATCGATAGACTTGCTTTGCATTTCAATTTGAATGATGGAAAAGCTGTGCTACCAATGGAATGGGGAATATGTCAAGTTCCAGGCAATTAGTGGTTGCTACAAAGGTTCACAGTAAATCACGTACCGCTTTCTTAGTTTTGCAGCCTTGTTCCATATCTTTGTTCGCATAACACATTAGATTAGGCCATAAACTGGACATATCACGTCCTTGATGTTTAAATTGGAAAATATCTCCAGCTGTTTCGCGAAGTCAAGTTAATTGGTGTTCACAGAAAGACGTTGTATAGTTGTGTTTGAGAAATCGAACATTGCTTGGAACGATAGTGTAATGATGTGTTTTTTAAATGTATATATATATTATTGACCAATGAGAGAGCGAACGACTATTGAAGTTTACGTAACGCCTATATATAATAATTGACCAATCAGAATTGAGTATTTGGTCAAGCTTTATTTCGGGCGGGGGATTGAAACAAGTTATAAGGTAG